>JADLZL010006526.1:0-10981 GCA_015844335.1 Chrysopogon serrulatus
GAGTGAACACCCAAAAAGAAACCCCTATAGGTCAACCCACATTAATTGCTCTAAGTTCTTATCAATTATCTCTCCAATTATTTTGTATTCAAAAGGATGCATGCGGCTATGCAAGAGAGTATTGGAAAAAAGGGAGTTAAAAAAAATGGACAAGTGTCCAAACAATTAAACAATGGGTACATAGATGCGAATCTCCTATAAAGGGGAGAGAGAGATATAAAAGAGAAAAAAAAAGAAGAAAGAATAAAGATGGCCCATGTTTTCCTATAAAAAGTTTTAAAGTTCCTAGAGAGATTTATTTCTAAAAAGCAAAAGTAGAATTAGGATTAGACACCATATATATACCTATCCACCATATTCCATACACATGCACATCTTGGTTTGATTGCCTTGGCTTGACTCTCTGTAGATCCATTGTTTGACTTTAATATATAATTGCAAATATGTTCTTTCTTTAATACCCTCCTACTTGAGAGCTCCACTATAATCCTTAGTTGTAAGCAGGAAGGCGCGACACCATCAATGCCTTACGATTGAGATCCACAAAGTACGCACATATACTATAGAGAGACTTGGGAGTGTCCTACAGCCTGAATTAAGCTTTCGAGGTTTTTATTTTGAAAACTTACAAAAACTACTGGAATGCTATAGTTGGAAGGTGAAGAGAGTTTGAGACATGAGTGCTTGACTTGATTGTTACGTCTTTCAATTTACTCAGACCCAAGTGAAGTTAAGCCCTATGGTTGAAGGTAATATGGGATAAGTTTTGAAGGTTCAGATCGGTTTATTCTATATCACGGAGGAGAATTTTGATTGAATGCAGATGTACTGAGGCATGTAAAGCATTGTAGCAACTCGATCCAAGTTATTCATTTGAGGCTTTAGCTCAAAGGGACTAGCAAAAGGGAGTAAGCAGGGGAGCTTGTTGATGGTGGATAGACGTCAACTTTTTATGAGTGAGAATAAACATGAGAGATATGATCCAATCGCATAGAAGATAGGAGATTTTTAACTAGACAATTCCACGAGTTTTTGGTGATTTTTATATTTTTCTAGAACGTGTTCAGAAAACCACGATGAAGGGCGTAATTATCAAAACAAATTAGCTGAGTATCTCATGCTTGAACATGTGCCAGTTGGGCTCTATGCGTGGAACGAAGGGAGGCACCACGATGGCGGAGGTCCCAAAGCCGGATGATGGGGTGTCGAGGAGGCATAAGCCCCTAGGGCAGCCGGCCCCACACGCACTCGGTTCTGACTTCTTGAAGCTTCCTCCACACTTGCCTTTGAGGGTTCATATCCAGCGTCACATGAAATCGGTTTGTCGAGCGGCTCGTATGCATCCCCATCGAGGCTATATAAGAGGACCCTTGGCTTTGTGCGAGACATCCACGAAACCCTAATTCATTATCTCGAGTTAGATCAACGTGGGGAGGGGTCCCTTGAATGGATCTACCTCTTAGAGTAGCTATCTAGTCTTACGAATTGGAGAGGAGTTGAGGTAGAGTTACGGAGGTTCAGGTGTTTCTCTTCGGCTATATTCTCTAGAGGATCAAGTCCCTCGCCGGGGCTTGCTTTTGAGGTTCTTTCAATCATCGTCTTCTTATGTAAGTAACTTTTGTATTCATAATATTGTTCTTCTAGTTCACAATTCTTTTGGTACTTTAGTCTATAGGACCACGTAGATTGGAAGTAGTAATATAGATGGTGCGTGGTAGATCTAGATTACTTGTGAATGTCCTTGTCTTTCGATTAGATAGTAATATGAGAAGGTGATTTTTATAGCTTCTTTTTAATCATTTGTAATCCATCACTAGTTAAGTTGGCGACCATATATAGATCTTTGGTAGGGAAAACTACGCTTTCTATCTATTCAAGTTATCTGGCGCCGTGTTAGAACATTAGAAAATACCTTTTTTACCAAGATTCGAGGTAAACATAGTTTTAGTGATCTCCTCTTATCTCTAGCTAGGATTGATATCTCTGGTTAGGTTGAATCATAGTTATACTCACACGTTTCCTTGTGGATCGATATTTTAAAACCTCAGGGTGAAGTGCTACATCGGTATTATATCTCAGGCGCTTACGGATAGTCATATTTTCTTGTGTGCATTTAATTTTATACCAATAGTCATAATAGGAAAAGATTATGAGATCAAGATTGTTAAGCATCCAAGAATTAGGAATGTTGGAGATGAAGGAACAAACTCCAAGGGCAAGGCCGATATCACAGAAGATTGTTGGACATATAAAGATCTAGGAGCATTGGGATGAATTGAGTATGCTCCAAGACAAAAAACTTGACATACCGATCAAAGATCGAAAGTGTTGATAAGACAACTACATGATTCGCAAGCAAAGGGTCTAAGACCGGACAACAAGAAATTTGTGTTGCACCCGATCATTAGTAGGATAGAAACCGAGAGGTCTAATCATGGATTTGGGCATGGTCTCCACAACTAGCAAAAAAAACAACCAAGGTCAAAAAGCTGGTGGAGATCTTAATAAGGTTGGTTGATCACCCAAAGGTCATCATCAAAGGGTGCAGAACATCTATATTGTATGCAAACACCTAAGGATCTGGGCCTAAGGCTTCTTTGCTCAAACATCAAAGATAGGTTTAGGTCTTTGCAACACAACATACAAAAGGCTAGCAACCATGTCTATAGGCTCGTGTTCCTAAGATGGAGAACCTAATCAGAGACAACAATCATACGATTATCATGATAGATGCATTGTTCTAGGATGAGTTATTCGACACTCATGTGCTCACCGAGGACAAACGAGGTGACAAACCATGGCTCTGCCTAGACAACAAGCAACCACACAAATAGGACAGCTTAAAGCAATCATTCTAAGCACAAAGCACACACATAAAAAGCATTCCTATGTAACAAGGCAACACATCGACCTAATCATAAAGATCAATCATGATGCAAGAGATGCTACTAAGCATGTGGATAAAACTAAGTCTTTTAGGTGTATGATGATTTGTAAGAAAGGTAGCAAGGACTCAAAAGATTTTGGTCATGGCTATACCAAAGACACAAAAGGCATTCTACAAACAAGAGCTAGTATTTACGACGTTTCACACACGGCTAGCAACACACAGAGCAACTCAATATAACAAGGTTCACAAACACTATCAAGCAGCTCTTTCACAAACTAGGACAACAACACAAAAAAACGGATGTTTTTAGGCATAGCTGGAGTTCTAGAGATCCAAACAATGTGATCCTTAATTCTAAGGAAAGATTATTAACTTATCTAAAAACTTTATTATTATCATCCTTCGATAATTCTTATAGCTAGCAAGGGCAAACAATGCAAAGACGACAGCTCTATTTAGATGCGGACAGATTCAGCCATTCTGTTTTACAAGCTCATAACTAGAGATGTAGACCACCAAAAATAATGATCAAAGATATTTTGGAAAGCTTAACAAAAGTAATACACTTCTTCTATTAATATCAAAACATGATTCTAAAAGCATAGAGGTCAAACAATCTAAACATTCATATCTATCCAAAGGATATGCAGAACTAGATAGCAAGGTTCAAAAATCTATAACTTCTAAATGATCAATCCTAAAATCATGAAATTTTAGGACAAAAAGATAAAGAAGTTAGCTACAACTTTCATGTTGACCAAATTCACAGAAAACACTGTTATTATCACGAAAATATTGGTACCACAGAAATATCCTAACAGCCAACAAGTTTAATACACACCAAACAATGTTTTCCATTGTTCTATTAGCAAGAGAGCACACAAAACATGTTATTCTAGTAGGTCCAAACATTTCAACCTTTGCCCGCCATATTTTAGCTTAGTCACAAGAAAAGATGAACATGATATTCTATTTAAGCGAGCATGTATCAGCTTCTAGCAATGTGTCGCTACAAGTTTTAGTTTCAAAAGGTCAAATTTTAGCCACTACCAACTTGGTATGCAATTCCATTGAAAGCAATCATACAAGGCAAAGCTATGCACACACTATCTTCGAGCATTCCAATTCAAGCAACATAGATAACAGTATTATCATCTAATTTCGTGCAGGAAACATAGTATCAACACATCAATCACAAGTTACTTAGCGTCACAAGAAGGTGAGAGGAGCATAGTTATGTACCAAGCAACAATCATGATGATGCATGCTTTGTCCTATTCGCCCTCATAGAATTGCCGCCTGAGGTGGCAATCACGTCTTATGTCGGTGGCATAACACACTCTCGATATATAACTAGTCATCATGTATAATTAATCTATGCATTCATGGTTAGCGTACCTACAAAAAAAAATTTCATTACAGACCCAATAATTCCCCAATATATAGCATAAACAACAAAATTCAAGGAAAAGAGTAAACTAAGTACTTTCCGCATGCATGCTCCAACATACATGCTCCAATTACCACAACTACCCGATAGTTTACCCACAATTAAATACTTTTCTAATTGCATGGTTTTGATATGACAATTATTCAGTACCACAATTTAGCACTTCTCTAGAGACCGTCGGTTGGACGATCAAGCTCTCACATCTCATCTTTCTAATGCACAAATATGGCTAATTCATATATGCGGGCTACCTCCACCATTTAACCACAGGGTAGCCGTAGTGCGAGTCATCACACATACATACCTTACCTTGGGCGTAGATGCAAAATTGAAAACCCCCAAGTAAGTACTTAGATGGCCACCTAAGAGTCCTTATTTGGGCATAACAGGATTTGACCACTGGCAAACTTAAGATTTCAAATTCAGATTTGAACACACCTATAACGGAACCGTCCAAATTATAAGAGCACAAGTATATAAAAAAATAATTATCGAAGTGACTAAATTTTCACACTTGAGCCCATATAATCCCGGTAGTCCACTGAAATCATGAAGGACTTCAAACCAACCAACATATAAGCCACGATCGTAATAATTCAACAAAACAAGTCAAATGTTACATCCTTTTCAAAAGTAGTTCAATATACATCGAGTGCAAAATAATTATTACAACATAAGTTCAAAAGTAGCGAAAGCAAAGTAATTTGAAATCAATATCAAATACATGCCAGTACCAAGGTCAATCCAACAAAAGCATTAGAGACAAGAGAGATAAGAAGGATCATGCCCATGATCATACTCCTCTGCTATAGTAGGAGCCATCCAATTTTTGCAGTAATCATGATACATCACAACCTACAACAAGTGGGAATAAACCACGAGAGTACGAGAATGTACTCAGCTAGACTTACCTGTCATAAACCAAAAATAAAGTGACACAAAGGAGTATGCAAGGCTTTATATAAGTGGGGCTAGCTTGACAACATTTTGCATAAAAGCATAAGTGATATGAGAGTAACATTTTATTACACACTAGTAGCAAGCTTAATTTATTTTAACCTTTCATCTAAGTGAACACACTGTACTAAACAATCACTTTATTATAAAAAGCATTAATAACCATAGCTAGTTTAGTATAGCCATCATCATTATCATCATCATCATTAGAACCATCAAGTTTATTTAGTGAGATCTATGGTGCCGCGGGGCAATAGTCAAGTTCTCACTATCCGGGAGACGGTGATTCGAATCTATTCCCTACCGAGCTCGGGGAGTATTCCCAACACACACCTAGGCAGATGGATCAGAGTCGCCTTAGGCTACCCCCTTGGTACAACTTAGGCGCGGGCCCGGTTATCACGTCGACAAGACCGAAAGACGGTAACCGAGGATGTTCAAGCCATGATAACCCAAGGACGGACCGGGATCAGTTATACATGCTTGCCCTTGGTCTAGTATCTTCGCTTCCCGTGAATTGCCCAACCGCCGCCCGTGTTCCGTCTTTAAGTTGAGCTACTCGACTTCATGGTCGACTTCGGGTCCGGCCAACTATGTGTTGGGCTGCGTTCAACATGACCAAGAACGGACAATGCTTCCAGTCCTTAAGCGACTAGATAGGGTCCACCGTCCCCGCCTCGGTCTTCTTTTATTTTAACACATGGTTCTTTTCATGATAGCACATATAGCCATCGTGACCGGAGAAGTAACAACCTATATCTCGCGGATGACAGGGGAATCACCCTACTTCTACTAGTCTAAGCATGGCTAAGCATTTATCTCGATTCCCCGAACTTAAATAGGATTCAAGATATAATTTGCTGGACAAGGAGAGGATATATATACAACAAGTGTTTCCAACCAACTCCTATAACTTAATGCAATAAATAACATAAAGTACTCAATTGCATTTTATAAAAGATGGGAGACTTAGAATGCTCGGAGCTTGCTTGGAATATGACCCAAGTCAGTCAAGTTAGCTTGCACCATCTTCGCGTTTAACTCCAACATCTCGTCCTTCACATAGTTCATCTAACGTACCTAGATGAGATGTACAATGTATATGTATGAACACATGGAAGTGCAATAGACAATGCATCATAAACAATAAGCAATACAAGTGCAAAGTTACACTAGATGACATACGCACATTAGGGGAGCAAGTTATTCACAATCATGCTAAACATAAAGATAACAAACATATCAAATATGACACTAATATCACAATCTCTCAGATATATTACTTAACCATCAATAAAGGCATGAGTCACACATAGCAACACACAAAGCAAACAACTAGAACTAGAATCAATTCAATTCTGGACATACACGTAGCAGCTGAGTAAATAAATCATATCTGAGTTCTACAACTTCAAATGAATTGAACCAAGACAATATTGAAAACTTATGAAATTGTCTACAATTCATCTTTAATCATCAAAGCATGATTCATAAGTTTAGCAGGTCAAAATTATACATATACAGGATCAGGTCTAGAAATTCTAGAGAGAAGCCATTTCTGAAGCTGAACATTACACAGTCATAACTCACAAACCATAAAGGCTATAGCTATAAAAATTTAACACAAACTAGATATATAAGTTATCTACAACTTTTGTATTCACCAGTTTCACAGCAAACATTATTATCAAGGTGAAATCATCAAAATACCAAAACCTATCCTGAAAGCTCTAGAATTGAATAAATAGAGCAAATAATATTTCACTTACGTTTTAAACATCAATTTGAGTATAACCAATATTACCAACAGTTAGAGAATATTAAACAAACACTAGAAAACATGATGACCAAGCTCAAATAAATTATTATCATGCACTTTTCTATTTATTTATATAACTAGGTGGAATAAGGAGCATATATGGAACACATATCAAAAGTGCACAGTAAATTCTAATAAAATTACAGTAGCTTACATACACTCCCAAAACTACTGTCCAAATTTCATAGCATTTTAACAAGTATAGCAATATCTATGAAAAAAGACAAACTGCTAATACAATAAACCATGTGAGAGCAAGTTAATTCTAAAACTCAATACTTTCAGCAAATATATGGCCATGTTAAGCATCCACAGGTCACAACAACATCATGAAAAGGTAGTGGAACCATATTTTCTATTTTTACATTTTTATTTGAATTATTAATCAATTAAATCTAATTACCAGACCTCAAGCAAGATAAATCAATAACTCAACCAAACTGCATCTAATGAACCTAAAACTTTTACCACAGTACAAGCATTACAAGTTTAAGCCTACCATTCAAATTTCACATCATTAGGAGCACTAGAGCTTGAGATATGAATTTAGCAATAGCAAACCTAGATAACAAAGATTTAATTTTACTGCACAAGCTTTCTACTAAAACATATAATATTATCACCCCACTGGATAGATCTACTCACAAAGATTCCAAAAATTCCTCATTTGCTATTTTATGATTTTTCTAAGATTTTATATGAATTTCTAAACTCTCAAGCAATTTTCTAGAAATAGAAAAACAGAAATTCATATAAGACAAACACTTTGCATCAAGGACCCCCGGTCTTTACCAAATCAAACCACAGGACAAGGAACTGTGTGACACTGTATCAAAGAGTCATGGACTTTGCGAGAAAAACCCATGAAAGAGCTTCTATTTCCATTTTCAACTCCCTCTTCTTCTTCCTTGAATGTAACGGAGCGGAGACGGAGCCCGGGTCGGGCGGTGCCGTAGGGAGTCGCTGCCGTCGGTGAGGAGGCGGCGCGCTGGCTTTCGGCGTCGGACGCACACGCCACGGGAGCACCGTTAGCCCCTGCGCGTCCACAACTATGCGGTGATGGCACTGCCGGCGTGGCTGTTTCTCGCCCGGTGGCGGTGCCTACTGGGTGGGCTTGGTTGGGGATGGAGAAGGCTGGTGCGAGGGGCGGCATGAGGGAGGGAAGAGGGTGCTGCGGTTTCTGGGACGTGGGCGCGGAAGAGGGGCAACGGCGACGACACCGGGCCCCCGGCCGCAAGAATGGCAGCTGCACCCACGGGCGACGGCGGGACGCAGCGGGGAGCGGCGCGGAAGGGGGGCGTTTAATCGGCGGAAGGAGAAAATGGAGCAGGGGTTCGGCGTCTACTTCAACTTACGGGGAGGGCAGGGACACGCGCATGGGGAGGTGGGGGGCACTTGCTCGCAAGATGGAGGCCGCGTGGTCACCACGCGTCGCCGTTTGTGGCACTCGGTCGGACAGCAAGCATGCTCGATTCTAGGCGCGATTTTGGTTGGGTTCCAGTCAAACTAGGCCTTGGGCCTTGAAGCAAACATGTAGAACAATGAATGCTCTCCAACTTTAATTAAGATGCCAGGGAATAAGCTGAGTAGGTTAGGAGATAAATAACCTCAAACTTGCATTGTCAACGAGCTAACACTAGACGTAAATGGTCATGTCAAACCTTGTCAAAGCGGTGTCAAAATGATTCCATCTTTTGACATGCTCTACTCCATTGAGTTAGCTCCAACTTTTATTTTTTGTCCAACTTGAATTGCTTAACAAATTTCAGAGAACGCGGGATGTCAACAGATGGCATTCACTAATCAGCGCTCAGACTTAGAAAAATTCTAAGTCTAGAAATCAGCAGCAGATTCGATTTTGGAGCTCTTGGTGGATATGCTTCCAAGCTGAATCAGGACTTAGTCCTTAAAGAAAGTTTGTTGTACACAACTTAAGCTTCAACCTTTATTTAGGGTCCAACACCAGAATATGAACCTAAGCTATACTTTTCTGTTGGTCAATGCAGCTACTTGATAAAGCTTTAAACTAGGGATTGCTTAGCTTTTTGAGCATTTTCTTGTCATTTGCTCAACATGAACCCTTCATGACTTTTGTTTCTAAGTTAAATTAGACTACTTTGAGCATTATATCTAGGCTTGGTTGATGCTCCATGTGACAGAACCGCCTAATTTATAAAGCATAAGTGCAAAAACCACTCGCTAAGCAAGCGATTAGTTACACTTAAGCCCTTATAAACCCGGTAGTCCGAAATCTCGAAGGATTTTAAACCAAACATCATCAACCAAGATCGCATGAGTTTAGCGTCACCATTCACATGTTATAACAGTTCACAAATAGTTCGATAACATCGAGTGCGGAAATAGAAGTTATTACAAAACCAAGTCTCGAATTTAAGTAGCGAAAGCAAAGTAGTTTTGAAAGCTCAACCCACACGCACACCTGAAGTTTAATATAGTGCCACCGATGATCAATCCACAAAAGCAAGTGGGGAGAATAGTAAGAATGACCATGCCCCTCGGTACTTTAATCCCTTTGGATATAAGCGAGGTCTCACAATACCCGTGGAAGGTATGGCGACCGCATTAAACAACAAGCGGGACAAGCCCGAGTATGAGAAGGTACTCGGCTAGACTTACCCATCCGAAAAGCAAGCGATTAGCACACTTAAGCCCTTATAAACTCGGTAGTCCTGAAATCTTGAAGGATTTTAAACCAAACATCATCAACCAAGATCGCATGCGAGGAGTTTAGCGTCACCATTCACATGTTATAACAGTTCACAAATAGTTCGATAACATCGAAAGTGCGGAAATAAAAGTTATTACAAACCAAGTCTTAAATTTAAGTAGCGAAAGCAAAGTAGTTTTTAAAAGCTCAACCCACACGCACACCGAAGTTTAATATAGTGCCAGCGATGATCAATCCACAAAAGCAAGTGGGGAGAATAGTAAGAACGACCATGCCCTCTCGCACGTTAATCCACTTTGGATATAAGCGGGTCCCACAATACCCGTGGAAGGTATGGCCATCTGCACAAACAACAAGCGGGACAAACCCCGAAAGTTTGGAGAAGGTACTCGGCTAGACTTACCTCGTCGACTTAAATAAAAAAGACTCCAAGGAGTATGACAGATTTATCGTGGATAGCTCGACTCATTTGCGTAAAAGCGTTGGGTAACCATTTTACAAAGGACAACTCAAAGATAATCATTCCTATTCATGCTAGGTGAGCACCTACACTATACATCATTATAGTTTATTAATCATGATTAAGCAATCAAGTAGTAACCATAATCATATTAGCTTAATCCATCATCATCATTCACAACATTCCATAATCATTACTACGATGGCGTAGCTCAAGTCAAGTGTTCACTATCCAGAACGATGGCGATTCGAATCAATTACAACTAAGCTCGGGGGTATTCTCACACAAACCACACTCACGTGCGAAGGGAGCTACCGGGTCACCGTGGCACTTATTCGGGAAGAAACACGGTTTCGATAGGAACCACCATACCGGGGCCACCCGACGCTTTACCACCATGCTGACCTCGGACTTACTCTTCACGCCTCGTAGTCCCCCCATCCATCTCCAATATGGTGCTTAACGGATCGAGAGCCGCCTAAATAGTGTTAGGTCAAGGGTCGGAAGGACTTATCCGGCCACCGAGTGTGAGGCATGCGTTCAACATGACTCGAGGGACGCCGCAACGGCACGGTCCTTAATCGACATAGACAGAATCACTATGGTCCAAAACCCCATAAAACTCCCGCCTCGGCCCAATTATCACCAGATAACCACTACTGCATGATATCAACATAAAGCTTCGTTGACACCTCTTAATGTTATTTCTAGCAATG
>JADLZL010006527.1:0-18488 GCA_015844335.1 Chrysopogon serrulatus
CGTGCCAGTAGCACTCCACCGATTGACGCGGGAGTCGGGGCTCCATGCTGCGAGATGGGCGTAAGCCACGTCACGACGCACGGCGGCCAATCATGCTACGCGGTCTCCGCGATGGAGGCCACGCCCCGCCCGCAGGTGGGGCAACGCTAACCCCTCGCCCGAGGTCCCATCGCCCCGGACTCGGGGCGCCATCCGCACGCCAAGGCCCGCCCAGCAGAGCGTCACACCTCGTGCGGGAGTGGGCGGGCGCCCCCCATTCGATCAACCAACAGTCCACCCACGGAAGCCCCAGAGCACGGGATGGGCGACCCGTATCGCCGGCGACATGTTGTTCAACCACCTCGTCGGCGGTGACAAGCTTTGAGGCCCCCAGGAGCCTTGGACTCGAGGCGGGTCAAAGCTACGAGGGGCTCCGGCGCCCCTCCCGAGCGCACTCCACCGCTCCAACGGGGACGTCCAGGTCATTCGGGACAACGAGGGGCAGGAGGCGGCGTCGCTCACCCCACTTACCGTCCCGGTCGGGGGGCTGTCGGCCACGTCGAAGCCTCGTCAGGGAGGGGCGGAAGCCCATGACCCGACCCGAGCTTACGGTCACCTCTTGTAAGGCCACGCGCTTCCCCTTTGCGGCTATAAAAGGGGAAGGCGGGGTCCGTAGATGGCGGAGCACACACTCGAGCCCGATATTGGCACTTCACTCAATCACCACGAGACACGGGACCCCGTCCCTCTCTCCTTTGCCTTGTACACCCTACCTATAAGCACCCGGTGCAAGATAATACTAAGAACCCCTCCCCCCACTTGGGATAGGCCTTCCTTGTATAAATCCCTTGTGTTCATCTTGCACACCATCGGGGTTGGGAACACGCATCACAAAATTCACTCGTTGGTGCTAGAGCCACCAGTTCGCACCCGGCGGTTAGCAGCGCCCGGGGGGAGGCTGTGCGTGTTTCGCCTCTTTTCCGCCAAACCTCGGATGGCGGCGAAGGGCGTGGCGGCGCCGCAGGCGACTTCTCAGCCCCAACTCTCCCCTCCTCCAGCCCGCCCAGGGGACCGATCGATTCGGTGAGCTTGAGTTCGTGTCGGGCGGGGTCGATGCGACATGGAACTCCCTCCGGCCGGAGTTCGGAGCCTGCTCCGACGAAGTCCCCCGGCGGACTCAACACGGCCGGCGGGGGAGGCACCATGGGCGCTTCGCTCCCGCGCCAGGTGCTTTCGATGGGCGCGCCCGGCGCTAGCGGTTTGACCGGGGAAGATCTTGCGGCGCTGTGGCTGGGCGACACCCGCCGTGGGGGCGTTCGGCCCCCGTTGCCACCACGCCCGGCCATTTGGCATGTCCAGCATTTGGCGCCCGCGCAGCGTTGGTCTCCACGCCATGGGAGCCGGAGGCGTCCCTCGCCGTCGGTGGCTCCGCAGTACCGGCAGCGAACATCCCCGGATCCATCCACGCCTACGAGGTACCTAATCGGGCGGGAGGAAGCGGCGGCGCTACTCGGCACGCGCTACACCCACCCGATCCGGCGCTACCTCGAGGACCACGGAACGGGGAGTTCATCGAACACGCCCTGCCGCCCGGTTACCCGACTCCGACTCCCGGACGACATATGCGACCCGGCAGCGAGTGCTTCCGCGTGGAGGGTTTACGTGATCATCGCGCGCCCAGCGGCTTGCGGCAGCGGCGAGGATGCGAGATCGTGACCCTAAGGCGCGCGCTAGGCCCGCGCCCCGGCGGTCGCAACCCCGATGGATCCGGAGCCTCGACCCGCGAGGGCGGACCCCGACCACTGCGGCACCCGAGGCGGAGGATCAGCGGCCACGCCTCGGGGAGCCACGCGACCCGACCCGTCGGCGAGTCCGCGACCTCGGGGCTAAGCGACCACGGCGCGAGTCTTCAGCTACGGCAGAAGATAAAGCAGCGCTCGAGCAAGAGCCACAGCGCGGCGCTCAGCCAAACCCAGCGGCATGGCAGCACGCCCAGCGACGTCCGCCGAAGGATCGTCAGCGGCGAGGCGAGAGCATCCTCCCGTCTTCTGGCGTGCAGAGCCAAAATGCGTTGCGAGCTGCGGCCCTTTCACGTCCGATCAATGCAGAGCCCTCCACCAGGAGAAGCGCCCAGCGCTCCGCCACGAGAAACTCACGAGACCTCGCCGAGACCGCCCCGGTCCAACGAGGCGAGAGCTGCGTCCTCACGCCTAGCGCTCGCAGAGCGAGGAACCCGCTGAGCAGTCCAGGGGAGCCTTGAGGCCTCTGTCACGGGATCCCTCGCGAAGGCCCGGCTCGCCCGAGCGCATCCGGGACAACGCGTGGCGACCTCAGCGGCGGCGGCTCGCGCAACATCGTGAAAGGCGGCCCAGCGAGCAGACCGCGCCGGCCCAGCGCGGCGGCGGCGTGGCGGCGGCGAGGACGCGGCAGCGGCGAGACCCGAGGCCCGTGCCTTCGGCCGGGGAGATCGCGGCGCCGCGGTTTCCCACGCTCAGTTCCGCCCGGCCCGCCACCTCACTAAATACTGGGCGAGAGCGAACCCCGGAGTTTGGCTCAGCGATTACCGCCTCGCTGCCGGTTGGGCGAGGGCGGGCCGACAGCAGAGATCATCATCGTCCCAACCTTCCCGCTTCACACAGGCGGCGCCCGCTCGGGCTGGGCTGAGCACCTTCCGCCCGCCGCGATCTTTGGCTCGGACCCGATCTAGTCAAGGTTTTCGATGAGAACTTCCGAGGGACTGCGTGTATATGCCCTACGGAATTCACAGGATCTCCGTGGCTGCCGCCCGGAAGCGCGACGAAATCAAACTCAGCGACTTACATCGCCGCTTCTCCAAAAGTGCACCCGAGCTGCCAGCGTGGCCGAACTGCATCATCGGTAGCCGTTCCTCGGCGAGGACGACACTGCAGAGGCTGGTCCCTGGCTGGGACGGAAGATGCCCTCCCAGCGAGATTTGTTTGAGGTGGCCACAATTCGCCTCGGTGAGGGCGGTGGGAAACCATCTTTGGCGCCAAACAAGGACAAGCGGAGGAACGAAGAAGCGATTAGCAAAGCAACGCCCAACTAGAAGAAGAACAAGAGGGCTGGCGGGGGAAGCAAGGCAAAAGGAGGAAGACTCAGGGCGATCTATCGGCCCGACCCCAAGAGCAAGAAGGCCCCGAGTTCAGCGACCCGCTCGGGAAAGCCTTGCCCCCATAAATTCGATCAAGCACACCATGGGGGAGTGTGACTTGGCCGCGATTCTACCAAAAGCTCCCCCCGCCCGAGGACAAAAGAAAGAAGGGGAAGGAGGAAGAAGACAAGGCCGGGTTCCGAAGATCCACGATGTCTTCATGATCGCCGGGGCCTCCCGGCAAATCTTTCACCCACGGCGGATCAGCGCGGCGCCCGAGAGTTTTTCGGTGCACCCCCGCGCCCACGGTACCTACCATGGTGGCCGAGGCCATTACCTATGGCCCCGACGACCACCCGCCCACGTGCAAACCCCGGGGAGATACCCCTCGTGGTAGATCCGTCATCGCAGTAACGCTCGGCTCACTAAGGTGCCGATGGATGGCGGCGGCGCCCTCAACATCCTCTACCTGCGACACCCCGCCAGGGTGGAGCGCCCGCACCTCCGACCCATCTCCCCTTTCGGGTATTGTGCCGAACCAAAAGCCCTCACCCGGGTAGATTGACCTCCCGTCAGCCTGGGACACCATCAAACTACCTAAAGGAGGTCAGTACCCGGCGGGGTTGACTTCCGAGGAACCTACCACGGCATACTCGGACGCCTCAGCAGAGGAAATTCATGGCGGTCCCGAACTATACGCCTCCTCCCTCCAAGATGCCAGCCCTATCAGCGTCATCACCGTTAGCTCTCTCCCTACGAAGCACGCATTCAACTGCCGGCGTGGAGGCCATCGAGCATGCCGAGGCCATGGCCGCCTCCGAGGCTCTCGCTCCCAAAGCGCCCACGCCCGGCCCCTTCGAGCCGTCCGATGGGGTAAGGAGGTCCCGCTCGACCCCCCACCTTGTCCCAAGAAGGCGGTGAAGACCGCGTGACTCCCTCGACCTAAATAGGAGGCCGTGCTCGTCGACTTTCTCCCCGCGAACATCGACATCTTTACGTGGAGTCCCTCGGACATGCCGGGCATTCCGAGGGATGTCGCCGAGCACTCCCTTGATATCCGGCCGGGTCAGGCGGTGAAGCGGCGGCTAGCCGATTCGACGAGGAGAAGCGGGGCCATCGGCGAGAGGTGAACAAGCTTTTTGGCGGCCGGATTCATCAGGGAGGTGTTCCACCCCCAGTGGTTATCAATCAGTCCGTTAGGGAAGAAGCGGGAAATGGAGGATGTGTAGACTATACTAGCTTAAATAAAGCATGTCCGAAAGTCCCTTTTCCCTTACCACGTATTGATCGGATAGTCGACTCCACCTCGGGGTGCGAGCTCTTATCCTTCCTTGATGCTTATTCCGGCTACCACCAAATAAAGATGAAGGAGTCCGACCCATTTCGCGACGTCCTTCATCACCCCGTTCGGCATGTACTGTTATTGAGACGATGCCCTTCGGGCTTAGAACGCAGGGCCAATGCACCAACGATGCATGCTAGGGCGTTTCTGGCGACCACATCGGCGAAACCGTAGAGGCCTACGTCGACGACATCGCGTGGTCAAGACTAAAAGGGCCGACGACCTCATCTCGACCTCAAGATCGCTTTCCAAAGGTCTTAAGGCCAAAGCGCCAAGCTCAACCCTCGAGAAGTGCGTCTTCGGGGTTCCCGAGGCATGCTCCTCGTGTTCATCGTCTCCAAACGCGGCATCGAACCCAACCTGGAGAAAGTGATCGCGGTGACAAGCATGGGGGCGGTCAAGACCTGAAGGGCGCACAGCGAGGCATGGCCGCCGGGCGGCCCTCAGCCGCTTATCTTCACGACTTCGGCGAGAAGGGCCTGCCCCTCAGATCGCCTCCCGAAAGTCCGAGCGCTTCTCTGTACTACCGAGGCCCGAGAGCCCTCAACAAGCTCAAGACTGCCCTCACGTGCCCCGATCCTCGTCCCCGCCCGCCGAGGGTGAACCCCTCCTCTTGTGCACGTCGCTGCGACCACCGGTGGTCGGGCCATGCCATCGTCGTCGAAAAGACAGAGGAGAACCCACGCCTACCGGCCCAACGGCCGCCTACTTCATTAGCGGCGTCGCCCCGAGACCAAGATCCGCTACCCGCAGATCCTAAGCTGCTCTACGCGGTGGTCCCGACTCGGCGCAAGCTCCGGACTTTTGACGCCCACCCCGTTGGGTGGTCTCTTCCTTCCCGCGGGGGAAAATCCTAGAATCGAGGTCTCGGGTTGCCAGTGGTCCGTCGAGCTCATGGGGAGACTTCTGCTCCTATGCGCCGAGGAAGGCCATCAAATCTCAGGTCTTGGCCGACTTCCTCGCGGAGGTGGATCGACACCACCGTGCGGGCTGCCCGCCCCAAAGTCTTTGGACGATGTGCCGACGGGTCCTTAACGAAGACCGGAGCCGGGCGCCGGCCTCCTCTTCGTCTCTCCCTCGGAGTGCACATGCGGTACGTGATCCGCCTTCACTTCCCAGCATCGAATAATATGGCAAAATGCGAAGGCCCCGCTCAACGGGTTAAAAGATCGCGTCTTCGAACTTGGCGTCAAGCGCCCGACGTCCGAGGGGACTCGCGGTCGTCGTCATCGACCAAGTCATGAAAGACTCAAGCTGCCATGACCCCAAGATGGATGCGTACTGCAAGGAAGTGCGCGCCCGGAGGACAAGTTCGACGGTCTCGAGCTCAACCACGCCGTCAGGAGGCACAACGAAGCCGCCGAATAACTCGCCAAGATCGCTGGAAAGAGCCCGGTTCCCCCCTGACGTCTTCACCAAAGACCTCGCAGCTCCTTCCGTCACGATCGGGGGCAAGAGGAGGACTCGAGGATCGCTCCACCCCCGACCCTGGGCCGGAGGCCCGTCCGAGGCCCCCTCAACTTCCGGGAGGCATCCTCGGCATCAAATGCCGAGGTCATGGAGATCGACGGGGAATCCAGAGGTCGACCCCAAACCGGACTGGAGAAAAGCCCTCGACTGGATCATCCGGGGAGTCCTCCCCGAGGACATCAACTAAGCCAAAGCACCGCGAAGAATTAAGTCTTCGGCCGTCATCGGGATGAGCTCTACAAGCTTAAGCCCCTCGGGAGTCCTACTACAGCGATGCATCACGGTCGAGAGGCCTCGCCCTAGCCCACAAGATCCACGCAGGTGTCTGCGGCCACCACGCCCTTCCTCCCTCCCTCGCTGCCGGGTAACGCCCGACAAGGGTTCATACCGCCGACCGCGACATCCGCTGACGCCATCAGGTAGTACGCACCTGCGAAGGATGTCAGTATTACGCTCGTCAGACGCACCTGCCGCTTCAGGGCCTGCACCATCCTGACACGCTTGGCCACGGTGGGCTTGACCGTAGGGACCTCAAGAAGGCGCGGGCTTACCCATCCCGGCGCCGCCATCGACAAGTTCTCTGCGGATCGAAGCGCGCCCGTCACCAACATTCGGTCCGAGCAGGCGGTGCTTTTTTCTTCACCGATATCATCCACCGCTTTGAGTCCCGAACTCAATCATCACCAAACCACGGCACCCGGTTCACGGGGCGAAATTCTGAAACTTCTGCGATAAGCACCAGATACGCGTCGTCTGGTCCCTCAGTCATGCACCCCCAGACGAGCGGGCAGGTAGAGAGACCCTGGCCAACGGATGATACTACAAGGGCTCAAGCCTCGGATCTTCAACAAGCTCGACAAGTTCGGCAAAAGGTGGCTCGAGGAAGTCCCCTCGGTCCTCACGGAGCCTCGGGACAACGACCCCCAGCAGAGCGACGGGTTTCACGCCTTCTTCCTGGTGTACGGCGCTGAAGCCATCTTGCCTACCGACTTGGAATACGGATCGCCGAGGCTAAAAGCCTACGACGAGGCCCCAACCAAGTGACTCGGGAGGACTCATTTGGACATGCTTGAGGAAGCCGGGGGACGCCGCCCTCCTACACTCGGCAAGATACCAGAGTCCCTCCGGTGCTACCACGGCCGACGAGTCGGGACCCGAGACCTCCGGGGAAGGTGATCGGTGCTCCGTCTCCGCCAAGACAACAAAAGGGCGCCACAAGCTCACGCCGCCACAGGAGGGGCCCCTTCATCGTCGTTGAAGTCCTCAAGAGGGCACATACAAGCTCGCCAACGAGGATGGCGAGATCCTCAACAACGCTTGGAACATCCAACAGCTACGTCGCTTTTACCCCTAGAAATTCCAAGCATTGTACATACGCTTTGTATCATTGGCTAAATAAAACTAAGTCCTTGGATGTTTTTCCAAGTCACAACGATTCCCCCGGTAGGACTACGGAGACTTGCTTTTGGCTCACCAAAACCAAGCCTCCCCGGGGGGGCTAGAAAGGGGGAACACCCTCACGGAAAGCACCCTCAAAAATCTTTCTCGAAATCTTTTTTCGTTTTCTCGCTACCTTTAAGAGAGACATTACGATCCCGGAAGGTTTCGCGATACTTAGAAAAAGGCAGACCAAAGGTCATCCCGAGGCCAAGCGACGGCCGAGCCGCGAGGTCACCCACGCCCGAGCGCATACGGTGCCTCCACTCGCCACCCTCGGCAAAAGAATGACTCTTAAGTGCCGCGAGGAGGTCGCTCGACTATGGAAGGGCAACGGGCCGAGGCATCTACTCGCGCCGTCCCTCCCTCGGTGAAAAGAGCGACCCCCGGCTGCAAAGCATCCTCGCAAGAACCAAGTAGCGAATACAAACGGAAGAAAGGCGAGAGATAACGAAAAGCCAAGTACAAAAAGCATAAAGCCTCAACGGGCCGATTCACAAAGTGTCTCATAAAACAAAATCAACATAAACTTTTTTATTTACATGGGCACTTGGGCCCGGCTGTAGGATCTACCGAGGGGCATCCGGGCCACCAACGTCTTGGCGGCAAACATCCACGACCTCGGGGCCTCCGGCACCCGCGTCCGCAACCTAGGCGACATCGACCCCGGCGACCGCGGCCTCACCCGTCCGCTTCCTCCTCCGGAGGGTGGACTTCAAGGGCGCAGCGCAAAAATAGCCACAGTCGGCGGGGAGCCCCGCTCCTCTCGGCCTCCTCGACGAGTTGGGCCAGCACATCGGTCTCGTGCCCCATCTCCTCTTCGGCCACGACGCCCCCTCGGCGATCCGAGGGAGGTCGAAATGGTAGTGGGACATGGTCCGCCTTGAAGCGTAATGACACGCCGATTCTCGCCAGAGGCCTCCCAGCGCACAGCGCCTCCACCCGCCGGCCGCCCGCCGGCCCGCGACATCAAGTTCGCCGCTGCCATTTTCCTCAGCCTCCACTCACGGCGGGCAGGCCGTGGCCCTCCAGCGTCGAGGGGTCTCTGCCGCCTGCGTCGAGTTATAGGCGGCTTTTGCGGCGAGAGGCTCCCCATTTCTGTCACGCGCTTTGAATCTGCAAAACCTTAGAGGTAGGCCCTCGGGGGGTGTACCCGCGTGCATGAAGACCCGCCGCGCTCTTTACCTCGCGAAGCTTGGCCGCGGAGGGTCTCTGCTCGCCGACCCCTGCAAGGCTGCGCGTCCTTCAGCTTGGAGTACTTCCTCGCCCAGGACGGCGCGCTCAGCCTTCCAAGGCTTCCAGCTTGTCGGACAGGGATTGATGGAGTCCGCCGAGCGTAGGCTTCTACTCATCGCCTCTTCTCCACCGGAAAGCTGGTCAAGGCTTCCTAGCGGTGGCCTGCCGCGACGTCCCTGGCGAGGGTAGCGTCTCGCGCGCCGTCGTGGCTCGGCCTGTAGCTGGGAGACGAGAAGGCGAGCTTTGCCGGGCGTCCTTCCGACACGGCCGCTGCCACTGGGCAAATCGTGCCTCCTCTTCGCTGGGCGAACGTCGCGGAAGGCCGGCCGACGCAAGGGAGTAGAACCTCCGACTTCCCGCTCGACGTCTCCCAAGGCCAAATCCTGCAACACACGCCTCCAGCCGATCAGTCACTGGGAAGACGTTCCGGAGGGAAGGGAGGCCGAAGCTGACTCTACCCGAAGCGGGGGGAGTTTCCCGCACAGCCCCGACACAATGGTCCGGGCCGCCTTCGTATGGCGTCGACGCAGTCCGCCACGCTCACCCAGATCCCCCTCCTTGGCGTCATCGGGCGCAAAGGCCCCTGCTCTCCAGGCCCTCTGCGGCGGCCGCTCTCTCCGGCAGGGGTCCCTCAGCTGGGTTGCTCGCCGGACGTCAGTCCAGGTCGCGGGCAATCTACGGCGGGCGCCGTCATCGCCTGCGCATCCTCGGCACCTCCCTCTGCTGCGGTAGCATTCCGCCTGGTGGCTACGGCTTGGTGAAGGGCCGCAGGCTGGCTCCGCCTCGGTCACCACGGCGGCGGTAGCAGCCACCACGGGCTCTCCACCGCCTCGGGCGACACCGAGGATGCCCGGGCCGAAACGGCCAGGATCACTACGCCGTCCTCTCGTTGGGCGCCTCCGCCGTCCCGGCGGTAGCAGGCGGGCTCTCGACGAGGCGCCCGCAGGCACGCCCGGTCTCCTCGGCGGAGCCGCTGCGCCTCCTACCTTCCAGCCGTGAGACCGCTCAGCCGGGTGGCTCCTCGGCGACCTTCTCCCTACTCGGTCCCAACGTCGGCTCGGCGGTGGGAACCAGATCCGGCCTTCCGACCCCTTGGGCGTTTCGAGGGGCAAGGGGGCCGCGTCCACCGCGGCCGTGCGCTCAAGGCTGCGAATAGGGACAAGGCGGAGATTAGCGGGCGGAAAAAGCGAGAAACGTCGAATCGGCGGCAGGTAATGAACACCACTTACCCGCGCACTGATCTTAGCTCTCCAGGCAGGACTTGCCCAGGCGGCGAAATAGCCGAGCGCCGGGCGGCGCGGCGGCGGCGTCCTGCTTTGTGAGCCTCCGACCGCCTCGGCAGCGCGGGCAGCTGTGGGGACGGGCCTGCGGGGGAGGCTCGGCGACCCCTCCCCCGTGACGTCACGACTCCTCCCCGGGGACGTCCCGGCGCCGGAGGCATCGCGCGGCCCTGTCCGGCAGCGCCGGAGACGAGCCTCCCGGCCGCCCCCTCCACGCGGCGGCCGGCGACGAACTACCGACCGCCCGGGCGACGACGTCACCTCCGGAGGACCCAACCCCAGGCAGCGCTCAATTGCCCCTCGCCCCACTCCCTCCCCTACATCGCCGTCGTCGTCGCCAGACCGGTGGTGTCCGACGGCGCTCCGCCGAGGGAGACCCTCCTCGCTTTCGGGCGCCGCCGCAGCCGAGACAGGTCCTCCCTCTCCTTCTCTTGCGGAGCAGCGCCGCGCGGTTTCCTTCTTCTGTTTCTCCGCCTCCGCGCCTGCGGTTGGCCGCCTTCCTGCGGCGAGATCGGGGCTTCGACGGCCTCAGCTCTCCCTCGCAGCCCCTACAAGCGCCGCGATTGACGGGTTAGTGTGTGTGTGGGGGAAGAGGAAGAAGAGGAACGGAACGCGCAACAAAACGTGGGAGGAACGGGTCTTACTGCACCAATGTAGCCCTTTGTCGGGCCGCATCGGGATTTTGAGCAATGCGAACGTTCCCACCGATCTCTCTCGCTGTCCGGTCAAGGACCTCGGGCGAACCCAAGGTCCTCGGCCGCCATCCGGTCCCCTCCCAGGGGTTGCCAGGCCGCATGTCGTACAACGCGCGTACCGCCGATGCATGAGCGGCAAGACACGCCGCTTGTGGAAGCCGGCGATCACCGCCGAGGCGCCCAAACCCTCCTTGGTCCAGGCGCGCCCGAGGTAAACACCTTCCTCGCGGGGGTCACCCTCTCGGGGATCAGCCCGTCCGCCACGACGGCGGCTCGGAGTCGAACACCCTTCCCGTATAGGCAGGCGGTGGCCACCATCGTTGCGGAGGTAGAACCACTGCTGTTGTGCCAACCACGGTTCGATTGGGCGAGCCTCACGGGATATAGTCCCCCGGTGCTTGGATCGCAGCCGCAAGTGCGCCTACCGGCCCCGGACGCCAACCTCTTCCCCCCTCTCTCTCCCCTCCTTCCCTTCTCTTTTTCCGCCCCGGGCGGAGATTTCAGGAACAAGGTAGCTTCGAAGAAGTAGAGCCACAGGTCCCAGTGGGCGTCGACGCCGAGGTAGTTCCTCACCACCAACGAAGACGGCCGCGTGAGGGGTTGGGGGGGCAGGTTGTGGAGCTCCAGGCCGTAGTGCTCCAGAGCGCACGCAGAAACGCCCCACCGGCATCCGAGCCCGCGCTCGTGGAACGGCGTGAAAGCTCACGACGCATTCCCGGCGGAGGGCGCGGATACCGATCATCCGGCGACGAGCGACGATCCCTCCGGCCCAGAAGTTGTTCCGGAAGCGCTCAGGACCCCCTTTCTCCACAGCCGCCGCCCAGTTCCGCCTCCACACGGAGCGGGGACTCCCAATCCGCCACGCCAACAAACATCGGCCTTGGGTGCCATCGAGGGCGCATCGAGCAAGGAGGGCGACACGGGAAATGTCTTCTTTTCCCTCTCCGGCGAGCTCAGAGGCTTCTTCTCGGCGGGGAGAGCAAAACAAAAGAGCAGCGGCAGCAGATACGAAGGAAAGGCCAACACGGCCGCCGCCGCAGGTATTTATACCCGACGCGCTCCCTTCTTTTGCATTAAGCGCGTATCCAACCCAACGATCGCCCACTCGATGCACACACCGCCAAGACGGCCCGAGGCGCCGGCGCAACGAGCCGCAGCCATGGTTCAGCGGGCGCAGCGCCGCCACCGCGTTACCCACGGCACACCCCTCACAAAGGATCCGGGCACGGAACCGGGGCCCCTGCCACCCCGCATTAGCCCAAATGTGGAGGCGCGGCGCCCGCACATCACATCCCTCCGTGGGACCTGCGGGCGCGCGCACACGGCAAGCGCCATGACGGAGAAAGTGGGGCCGCCACCGCTCGCGCGCGGCGCTCCGCATCCCGCGCTGGCCAGAAAAAAGACGCCCCGCCCCGCGTTAAGGCGAGCAAGCAGGAGATCCTTCTCCACGAAGGGAGCCGGGCGACGGCCCACTTAAGACCAGGGGTTCGCAGGCTGGCCCGTCTAAGGGTTCGGCAAGCCACCCCGGGGCGGGCAGTCGGCAGCTCGGGACGGCCTCATACACACTGGCCCCGCGGCCTGGGCCATCCCCAAAGATCCGAGGCCAACACGGCAGCGAGTAGGGGATCCCGCGGGGAAACACCGAGCCCCGGGACCCGGCGGACGGGACCTGAGCCCCACCTCGGGCATACCGGTGCGGGCTCTTATGAACCGCGCCCCGGACTGACCAACCCCTAGCGAATGGGGCACGAGGTGTTCACTTGGATTCTCCCGCTAACGACTCACCGGATCTTGTCGGTGTTCGACACTGTCGATGATAGCACGACGAAGTCCACCCTCCTCCCCTGCGGAAGGGAAGCTGAGGTGCGTAAGAACTGGGCGGCCGAGTCCCATTGGGTTCCCCTCGTCGCCACGAGGGCTCTGGGGCTTCCCCAACGAGCAAACCAATTTGGGAAAACACCCTAAAACCCGGCCGAACCCTGGGCCGAGCCGGCCGGGAGGGGGCTCGGTAAAGACCAGCTATCCGGTTCACCAAAAAGACGCCTTACAAGCCCTCGGACGAGTGCCCTCACTCGCCCGAGGCCTCGGGGCTACACCGGCCCAGATGCTTCTGGCGCCCCACCCGGATAGCACGGCTCTCGAGACAAGCCTCAAAAACCACGTCGTGCAAACTAAATGCAAGCCTTGAAGGAGTCCCCAAACTCCTCCGAAGCCTCGGGAGAACTACAAGGCCCTTCTCGCGCACCCTGCGAGAAAGTATCGATGGTAACCAAGGAAGCACGACCTCGGCGAACGAGCAGGTGCTCCCACTCCTTGAGGCTCGGGGGCTCTGTCGGGGACCAAAATAAGGGCCCCTTAAGGAAAGCCCAACAAGCGCGAACTTCGGCCGGCAGGGCCTCCCACTTCCACTACCTAAGCCCGCGTTGCGAGCGGGTCCGCGGCCCCGACCCGTCCGAGCCTACCTCACCGAGGGCTGGGGCAGCGCCCGGTTCTCCCGCCTCGGAGAGCCCCAAAGGGCTTTGACGAGCCTCCCACTCTCCGTCCCGCCCGAGCCCCCTGGGCGGGGGCCTGACGAAGCCGCCCGGCTTTCCGCCCGAGCCCCCCTGGGCCTCGGGCGGGCGCGTCGCCAGTAGTCAAAGGCCGTACCACCGACTTGGACGATATCCACCATCGCCCGTGTCGAACGCTCCATGTTACGGAGGATGACACGCCTGCCACGACCCACGACGGCAATCATGCTTTACGCAGCCTCCACGATGGAGGCCACGCCCGCCCGCGGTGGGGCACCGTGGCCGCCTAACCCCTCCACCAGTCCCATCGGGCCGGAACCCGGGGCGCCATCCAACACGACAAGGCCACGGGTGGCGTCACCCCCGGCGGAGTGGATCGACACCCCCTGGGATCAACCAGCAGCCCACCTGGTGGAGCTCTCGAGAGCCGGGATGGGCGACCGGCTGTGCCGGCGGCCCGGTCACAATTTTGTTCCAACCACTCTCCGTGACGGCGACAAGCTCCGAGGCCACCCGAGCCTCGGCCTCCATGCGGGTCAAAGCTACGGGGGCTGGCGCCCCCTCCGACGCACTCCACCGGCAGGGACGGGGACGTCCGTCATTCGGGACAACGAGGGGCAAAGGAGGCGACGTCGCATCGGCCTAAATCGGAGTCCGGGTCCTGCGCCCACGCCCGGGCCTCGTCCGAGGGAGGACGGAAGCCCGTGACCCAGCCACGAGCATGACCACCTCTTGTAAGGCCCCGCCTTTCCCCTTGCGGCTATAAAAGGGGCGAGAGACCCTATATGGCGGCACACACACTAGCCCGATATTGGCATCCTCCTCAATCATCACGAGACTTGGGGCCCCGTCCCTCTCCTCTGCTTGTACACCCTACCTACGAGGCAGCCCCGGTGCAAGATAATACAAGAACTCCTCCCTCCCACTGGACGTAGGGCCTTCTCTTGCCCGAACCAGTATAAATCCTTGTGTTCATCTTGTACACCATCCGGGGTTGGGAGCACGCACACAAATTCACTCGTTGGTGCTAGGACCGCCAGTTCTAGCACCGACACCAGTTTTATTCAAGCCTCCTTTACAAGCATGGTGATAGAGTTATAGATATGGCCAAGCCCGATGGCCTTTACTCATCCACGTCATCCACAGGATTATAGCACGTAACACAATAACCTTCATAAAACATATCACCTGCAACGATGGGTAAAACCCTGAGTACTCAATTGTACTCCGCAAGACTTACCCGACAGGGAAAAGATAAAAGCTTCCAAGGTACATGACAAGTATAAAAAGAAGGTTGTCGGCTAGCAGGCTTTGCGGAAAACTGCTTACTAAAATGGATCCTTATTTCAATTGTTAAGAGTCAGGTAATACTTTGGCTATTTAGAACTACTTTTGTATTGACTACGCTCTTTTCCTTATACTTATGGCAAACAAGTCTATTAAGTGAGGCAACAAGTATAATATGTCCAATCTCAACATTTAGTTATCCTTAATTAACTACGTCTCTGCGAAAAGGTATGAGTTTCTCACTATCCGGGAGAGACGGCGATTCGAATCGATTACACCACTGGGTAAAGCCCGTATCACACACTTTTGCAAGCCGGCCAAAAGCTCGCTCAAGTCCTTCGCCGCTCTATTCGAAAGATAGGCTTGATCACGCTATGCAAAACTCATGGTACTGCATCCTCATAAGTCGTGCCCTGTTCAGCCCATAGCCCGTAGTCACGCTTGGGGGGTCTTGGACAGTACCCTTTCCCCTTCCGATCGTCCCAAAGAATGCATAAGCGGTTCAAGAACTACCTCGAATAAGCTAACCCAGTTTCACCGTCGAAACGAGTTATTCGGCGGTTATGTGAAGGTACGTTCAATCTCACACCTAGATCCAGAATACGGCTCGGTCCTTAATCGACACAGACGGAAAACACCAATTCCGTCCGGTCTCCAATTATTAACCGTCATATGATTAAGGACATCACAGGTACCAACCTCGGGTTGCGGATGACAGGAATCATCCGTCTTCTAAACATCTAGGCATGGCTAAGCATTAGCGCTATCTATTCAACTAGTAGAATGAAAAGGGCCTTTTTGAGTGGACAAGGTATTCATGCAACAACGGTATCACGCAATTACTAAAATGTATTGCATAAAGTAAAGTAACTGAGAATAAGTAATTGCATTTCAAAATAGAATAGGTTAATAGAATGCTCCGGGGCTTGCCTCGACGAAAAGTGGAGGGACCGTGGTTCGAGCACTCTGGCAGCGGGTCAGTGGTTCCTTCTTCTCCTCTGGGTGGAGACTCCTGCGGATCCTCCTCGATCACGGTGTATTCGACGGTAGGTTCTCCCTCGGATCCTATACGAATGTATGCATTGTATGAATACCAAGAATGCATATAGAATGCGCAAGGTGAAAAACTATAACATGAAATGATGCACAATGTGATGATCATGATAATGATGGAAAGCTACATAAGGTTCTATGTGTGCAGTTCTCTTTCTCTCGATGACAACACTATATTATCAAGATTGTTTATAAGAAAGCCAAAGATTACTTATTTTTTAACTCACACGAGTAGGTGCATATCTCTCTCCGGAAGAAATGATTTAATCACCACAAAGGAACATTCATCACTCATCAACTAGCATATTCAAATTGTTATCACTAAATAATGGAGATGCCGAGGATCAGTGGGTTCATGATCCAAGGTCTTCATTCAATTTTTAAAAAGTCACACATGACCATATAGGGATTACCTTTGTCTAGTTGTGTAAAAACTATACACACATACATACATACTTATGTACTTTAATAATTAGGATACAACATATATCAAAGCATCAATTATCTACTTAGGGCGTTAATTAAATAAATAGCACTCTAAGATATTGAAACAGCAAGGTATAAAAATAAAACAATCAAAACCATACACACATGAAATCATATAACCCTCTCTTTCTTTTTTATTCCTAATTTTGGAAATAAGAAATTTACAAAACATTCTCAAATTCATTTCAAACTTTTTGTACAGATTGGTACTACCATTAAATGGATGCAAAATAATTTTCATGATTTTTGGATCAATATTCTATTCTAGAAAAATCAAGGAATATCCATTTCTTAATTAAAAGGAGCAATTTTTGATCAAACCAAAATAGCTAATTTTCTAGGTTTCATATTTTTCCCACATAGATTCCATCACAAGGAAGTCACACAAAAATTTTCATAATTCTTGGAGCTCAAATAAATTCTATACAAAAAGACAAATTGCAGCACTATTTGGAAATTCAAATAAATGGAAAACGGCTGCGCAAGCGGGGAACTTCAGCGCATGCGCTTGACCGCCGGCTGGGCAGGCGGGCCCCGCTGGTCAGCGCACAGTGCCTCCCCTGCGCTGACCGCGGCGGCGACGCCGGTTGGCCGGCGATAGCTTCGCCCGTCGGCGAGGTCGCCGGCGACGAGATCACCACGGGCGTGTTCGAGGCGATCCCGCTGACCGCCCTAAGGTGATGGTTGGGCCCCGCGAGCATCGCGGCGAGCATCCCGCCGGCCATGGCGGCACGGGCGGCGCTGCGCAGTGCAGCGGCGAGGGCACGGCGGTTCTTCGCTGATGACAAGCCAGGATCCTTTATGATCCCCTAGTGCCCTTTGCGAACTCTACTAACTAACTAATCGAGCTCTGCTTAGCTTTTAACGCGTGCAGTGATGACGGCAATGACACGGCGGCGCTGAGCTCGCCGGCGTGGCGCGTTCCGGTGTATACGACTTAGTAAAGATCAAACACAAGGTGGTGCTGCGTCCAGTAGCTCACCACGACTCTAAAACGAGCACGGTTTTGATCGGAAACACGGCCCAGATATGTTGGCGGCTTAACGATCAATGGCAGCGGCGTGAACACGGCGGTCAGGAGCTGTCCCGGTGATCCCTGTGCAATAGAGATAAAAGGGATGAATTGATCACGTTCTATAGTTCAAGGTGAACCCAAAACAGCAACCGGTAGGCTTATTGGCTCACAGAAGCGTCTGGGCGACGGAGGAGCCGACTACGGCGGCGTTCTGGCCGGCCGTGAGAAGAAAGGCCCGCACAGGCGATTCCGGCGATTTCAACCGACGAGAGTGGGTGCGATCGACGCGCAAGAGGGTTGCGGAACTGGTGGCAGGTTTAATTTGAAAACGATGGATCACGAACGGCGAATTTTGTGATGAGGTGAAGTCGGTCGACGATGACAGAAAAGAAGAAAAAAAGGTGATCGGCGGCCGGTGCAGGCTTATATAGGCAATGGCGAGCACTGGGAGGCAACCAGCAAGCTCGCGAACCCGACCACGCGGCTACCCGGCACAGCTTGTGAGCACACGCTTGAAGCACGGGGAGCCGTTCCGTGTCGCCGGTGAGCAAGTGTGACAAGAGAAAATGGTCGGCGGCGGCGGGCTCTCAATGTCGACATGGGCGGGGGTATGGGCAAGGCCATGAGCTTCCACTCCCACACCGGCCGGCGCGACTCAACTAAAGTGCCGGGCATGGCGCCGCAATGGCAGCCAAACAAGCGGCCACGGTGTTGGCGACGGGAAGCTACAATCTTTGTCGCAGCTCCAAGATCTTGGCCCCGAAACCCCTATCTTCACCCTCTTCTAACTTCTAGCTCAATCGACCAGAGAGTGAACCAAAAGTATCGTTGTGATCTTTGATATGCATACTCCATCTTTGATTAAAGGGTCACCCGGCTAAAACGGCTCAGATTGCAAAGTATTAACTCCTAAACATGGGTAAAAAAACACACTGAACCCTGAATTTAGTCTGATTTAGTTAAGCAAAGCAACAATTACACCGATTAGCTATGTTAGGCAATTAATTAAGGGCTAACCAACAGCAACTAAACCCAACCAGTTTCATATCATCAAAGTAGAAACTTTTCACTAACAAATGGTGCAATTGGTTCTAAAATTTTATCCATAGAAATCTAAATAACACAGCACTAGAAAATGAACTTAAGTGCTGAGTTTCCAGACTTAGAAAGTCCTTTTCTAAATTTTACTTCGAATTCAATTCTAGGGCCACTAATTGAGCAATTTAGGATGGGATTCAGCCCTAGAGCCTTAAATAAAAGTTGTTGCATATGTTTTGTACTACAACTTTCATTTAGGACTTAACCCTAAAAACTGAATAAATCATATACTTACATGTTAAGCTACTTAGTAACTTGATAACAAGCATATTGGTCATTATCATCACATGTGAGCATGTTTAAGCAAAAAGTTGTATATAAACCCTATCTCAAACATAATTCTAAACATTTTTAACCCACTTTTTGAAGAGTGTTAACATTCATATATATTGCACACATAGAAACTTGCAATAGCTTTTGCTTGCAATCAAATGCAAAATGATGCTTTATGCAATGATGCAAATGCAATACACTTGATTAACATTTAG
>JADLZL010006528.1:0-96192 GCA_015844335.1 Chrysopogon serrulatus
GATTAAGCAAATACATATCACATACGCAGAGTTCGCAGTGAGAAAAGTTATTACAATAGGATAAAGAATAAGGAATAAAAGTTTAGTTTCAAATCACTTTACAACAAAACCAAGTTTTGAAATGATTACCAAATCAAAAACTTGAGTGATATTGCTAGCTTATGACATCCTCCGGTGAAGTATAGATGAGAAGCATATCCGGAATAGCCGTGCCCATCGGCTTTTAGTTAACACCTTCGACAAACAAAGCAATTCACACCTTGGGGGGGGATAAAACCCCGAGTACTCAATTGTACTCCGCAAGACTTACCCGTCAGGGAAAAGAAATAAAAGACACCAAGGATCATGATAGGCTATATGTGTGGAGTTTCATGGCTAGTACCATTTGCAGAAAAAGCATTACTAACATAATCCTTACTTCAAGTTTTTAGTAGCAGAATTAATATTGAGCTAATTAGTACTACATCAGCACCTCTCTATATCATGTCATTTTTAAATCATAGCAATCCATCACTTATTAAGCGGGATATCAATCATAATCCTTCCATCATTATCCAATGTGTTATTTCTTACTACGTCTGCGAAAAGGTATGAGTTTCTCACGCCCAGGAGAGACGGCGATTCAATCGATTACACCGGTGGGTAAAGCCCGTATCACACACTCTGCAAGCCGGGACCAAAGCCCTTTCGAGTCACTTTGCTCACTGTTCGAAAGATAGGCTTGATCACGCTATGCAAAACTCATGGTGCTGCGTCTCACAAGTCATGCCCGTTCAGCCCGTAGCCCGTAGTCACGCGGGGTCTTGACCAATACCCTTTCCCCCGTCCGTTCGTCCCCAAAGAATGCATAAACGGTTCAAGAACTACCTCGAATAAGCTAACCAGCTTCACCGTCGAAACGAGTTATTCGGCGGTTATGTGAAGGTACGTTCAATCTCACACCTAGATCCAGAATACGGCTCGGTCCTTAATCGACACAGACGGAAATACCAAATTCCGTCCGGTCTCCAATTATTAACCATCATATGATTCAAGATAGCATAAATATATCCCGTAGTGAGTAAGTACCATCCTACATCTCGCGGGAGACAGGAAATCACCCGACTTCTACCGGTCTAAGCATGGCTAAGCATTTAAGGGAAAACGTCCTACATATACTAGTTGGATTGTATCTGGAAATAGCTGTAGATCAAGGTAATCATGCAACAACGGTTTCACTCAACTCCTATTTACGTAATGCACATTACACTAGACTTAAGGTGTAAATAAAATATTTGTAAAACAGAGAGAGTGGGTCATGTTCCGGGGCTTGCCTGTATTGCAAGGAAAGTTAGTGGTTAATCTTGACATCAGCATCTCCCGTGGAAGCATCTTGTTGGGATTGGATCGTCACGAACCTTCTTCGGAATTTGACCGTCGTGATTCTCCTTCTCTCACGTGCACTATACGTAATGAAATGATGCATGTTTAATGATATGCATGACATGATGCATGATGAGATGATTTGCGTGAATAATAACAAAGGAAAGCTACATAAGGTTCTATGTGTGTAGTTCTCTTTCTCACGATGACAACACTATATTATCAAGTTTATTTTTAATCTTTCTGAGTAGGTGCATATCTCCTCTCGAAGAAGTTACTACAAAACTTGCAAGCAACCATATATTAGCTACTATAGGTCTATCATGATCATTATCATAAGTTGCCGAGGATCATTTGGGTTTTATGATCCAAGGTCTACAATCAATCCGAAAGTCACACAAGTCACCATATGTCTAATCCTTTTCAAAAGCTATAGCAAAGAAGCACCAAGATCATTACTCAACTAATTAGTGAAGCATTATTAGTTAAAGTTAGATATTACTTAATCAAATTCAAGATGCTTTCAGCACAACATGTTAATACTATCAAAGACATTAATTAACACTACTAAGTACACTAGTGATATAAGGTTAAAGCAATCAACTTCAACATCAAAACAGGACAGCAGAACAACATCATCTTCTTTTAACCATAACTGAAGATCTAGACATCCAGTAAAGGAGCTTTTAGACTTTTTTGGAAAGCTTATAAAGTTATCTACAACTTTGTTATTATCATCTTAGATTAATTTAATCATTAAAATGGTCAAACAATCCAAATGAGCAATTCTGTCCAGAAGTTGGACAGAACTAGATCCTGAACTTAATATTTTCATAGCCAGAGCTATAGACCATCAAAAATAGTAATTCAAGATATTCTAGAAAGTTTATGAAAAACACAACAACTTTCTAATTATGATCAACAGGTGATTCACAAGTTATCCAAGCCAAACAGTTTGATTTTTCAGGACTGCAGAGGAAGCATGCAGAATTTGGTTGTTAAATTGTACAATCTATAACTCCCAATCTTGTTGCCCAAAAATCATAAAATTTTAGGACAAGATAGATATGGAAATTCTCTACACTTTTTGTATTCAAGCCATCCACAGAAAACATCACTTTGAATAGGTAAACTACTACTGAACAGAAACTGCACAGGCTGCCACTTCAGTTATCATGTGAGGTCTAGCTTATTACTTAGCCTTAAACAAGATTAGGCATAAGCAATCAAAAATATGGATCATGAACCACTATTAACATAGCTACTTATATCATGTACTTACTTATTCAAGCCGTGACAATTCAAATGGCAAACATACTTTTCATCTACAAGCATAAGCTAAACAAACATTTAATTAAACTTTCTAGTTAGTAACCTATTTGTAGGTGGCATGTATATCAATTAAGTAAAGTAAACAATCATTTGCCAGAGAACAGTAGGGTTTATGTTCTAGGGTCATTAATCAAAACCTAAAAAACACAATCAACTCATAAAAGCATATATATAAGCTAGTATTCGGATTAAACCTCTTCTTATTATTAACTCATTTGTGAGGTGTAGGCATAATAATCAACCAAAACAATCAAAGTGACTAGGAGCAGCAAAGGGGTGTGCCCCTAGGTCTTCATTCATTTACTAAAATACACTCAAGGTTGATAATCAGTCACATAATCATTTAAACACTATATAAATAAAGGAAAAGATATTTCTTTTTTTTATTAACATAGCACGTGACCATCAACTCGCTAGGTGAACTACTATTCTTAATATACCAGCAAAGGGAATCATGCTTCTCATAACTTATATATGCCAAGATCCCATTAACCTAAATAAATAAGTACTTATGTTATTATAGCATTTATTAAGCATAAAGGATATTTTTCTTAATTAACATGGTGATTAGAAAACACAACAAGAGGGACATGCCATTACCATGAAACACCAAGAGTCCAGTGTTTCATGGTCTTCAATCAAATTCTAAATATAATCAACCCTAAAGAAATCATTCTCTTTTTATTAATTAACAAATGTATTAACTATGTGACTAGCCCTACTATTACTCAAAGCATAGCAAGCCATGGATCAGCAAGGAATGAGTGACCCCATGGTATTCACTTAATCCAAATATAGCCAAAAGTCTAAGTGAAGCACTTGCTTAATTTAATTGTTTAATTAATTAGTTATTAACTACACATGTGATAATGACCATCGCTAGAAGACATGATCAGGCCATGGACTATGAGGGTGACAAAGACTCATGGACTTTAATCAATACCAAAGGCAAACAACATTACCTTCATCCCTTTCTTTTTATTAATTATTTTATTATCAACATAGGGTTAGCACTACTATTAATCAAAGCATGAAACTACCATGGATCAGTGGGGTGTACTTGATCCAAGGTCCCCAATCAAAGCCACAAATCACTCAGAAATTTATTAGAAAACTAATTAACTATTTAGTGATTTTATTAACCATTTTTATAGTCTTTAAATAAGGTGAAAATTAATTATTGAAATAAATTTCTTCAAAACAGTACCAAAATTTTAGTGGAGGTTGGTTTTAACATATTATAATTACTGACAAAAATTCATGATTTTTGGATTAACATTTTGGTCTACAAAAATCACACAGCATGCATTTATTATTTAAAGGAGGTAATTTTTAAGCATCTAAAAACTATTAATTTTTAAAGTTTCATATTTTCCCTTGATAGAGCACATCATGAAGAGGCTACACAAAAATTTTCATGTTTCTATCATGCTTCTAAAATTAATTATGAAATTGACAAATGTCAGCCAAAACAGGAAAAAGAAAAAGAGAAACACTGTAGCACACTATTCACCTGAGTCTACGACTGTGCAGAAAGGTCCCTGGGAAAGTTTCTATTGTTGCGCGACGTCCCTGGTCGGGATTCAGAGCAGAGGAACGCCGGGGAAACTCGATTTTTGGCCGGAAGGGTGCTCGTCTGTGGCAAGGGAGAGGTGCCAGAGCATGGAGGTGCTCGTGCACACTCGTTGGCGGCCGCAGCTTGTCGTGTGAGGGCCCGAGACGTCCTGGCCGCGGCGGAGGTGAAGCTCGACGGCCATGGCGGCTCGCAGAGACAGAATTCTAGCGCGTGGCTGATACCGGCTATGACAGGCAGCGAGGACGGGTCCAGGAGGACCGCAAGGGTGTGGCGGAGTCGCGTGCTTGGGCTGCAGGGCTGAGAGGGAGCGAGCAGCGCGAATTTTGCCGGCGCAGCGAGCTCGATGGCGACGGCGACGGAGAAGAAAAAGAAGAAGAAGATGGCCGGCAGCGTCGCGTTTTATAGGACGAAATTGACGTCGTGGCTTCTGGAGCGCCTTCGCGAGCTCACAGACGTGGCTAGCAGCGCCTTGCCACGCACGAGGGAAACCGGGGAGACCGACGCAGTGGCAGCGACGAGCAGTGGAGGAAGGGAACAGAGCGGCGGCGAGGTGGCGGCTTCCTAACGGTGGTATGGGCAAAGCACATGCTCTCCACTCTATCTACTCCAGCGCGATGCGAGCAGCAGTCCAAGCGCGACGTGGCAGTGACGGCCAGGCGACGGCGGCCACGGCGACGCCGGCGACAGTGAGTGAAGAAGAAGAAAACTGAATTGGCTTCAGTTACTGTTCATTGTCTGAAACCGTGATCTTTTCCCCTCTCTAAGTCTCTGCTCAGGCCACCAAAATGGAAACCAAACCCACTCTGATAAACCTCTACATGAGCACTACAACTTTGCTTAAAGGGCTGAGGTTTAATTCGAAAAGGATTATAAAGTACAAGCTCCTAAACATAGCTAGAAACAAACTGTATCACTCAATTCAGTTATTGCAAAGTTACTTACAGTTGATTAGCTATGTTTGGTATTTAATTTAGGATTAACCAGCTACTATTAAGCTCAACCAAATCCATGTCATTAAATTAAAAACATTACCCTATCAAATGATGCAATAGATGTCCAAATTTGATTCATGAAAAGTTAAGTTACACAGCCCTAGAAATTGAATGAATCAACAGGAATTTCAGACGGGGAAATTTTTCTAAGTCCTTTATAATTCTATGCTGAATTCAATGTTTGGAAAATTAATTAATAATCAACCAAACATGTTATGGTCCAATCACTTGCTCCACTGCAAAGCACAAACTTCATAGCAATCAATAGCACACAAGTTGCACAGATCTTATTCATAGAAATTGATTTAATAAATTCCCTAAAAGTGAACTTGATAACTGATTTTTCAGGGACTTAGAATTTTCTAAGAATTTCCAATTTCATATTGAATTCAAACTTCATGACATCTTTTGAGCAGGATAAAAATAGATTTGGCCCTAGATCCTTAAACAAAGTTTGTAGCACAAAACTTATACTACAACTTTTATTTAGGGTTTAACCCCAAAAAGTAATTGAAACATATAATTACACTTTGAGCCATTTGATAACTTGATAAAGACAAATATAACATGTATACCTTCATGAAAGCATATTTTGACAAAACTTTAAATATAAACCCTATCTCATATTTGATTATAAAACATTCTAAACTATTTTTGAGATTATTTATCAAACATGTAGGTTACACACATAGTCCTTGCATTATCATGTGCTTATGATATTATGCATAATGATGCTTATGCTTTATGAAATGAAATGCAAAACATGATTAACACCTGGGGTGTTACACGAGGTTCATTCTCGGTTGAAGTTACTATTCAAATATTGTATTCACCAACTTATCAAGATAATATTTACGAGTATCCTAGAAAGCAGTAACATCTTGATACAAAGAATTTTAGGAACCATGTAAAAACAGTTCTTACGTTGATGACTAGCTTTGAGATGGACTCTTTGGGGAGCACGAGACCACAGAGGGCGTCCATGGCGAGATGCATGTTCTTCTCCAGGTCGGTCATGAGGGCTCGTGGGGTGCGCGAGATGGCGAGGCAGACGCCTCATCGGCGCTGATGATTTTGCGGAGGAACGGGGACAAGGTGCTTGTCGATGCTGCATGTGAGGATAATAGATGGCCATAGGAGAGGGCGCACTAGGGTTTATGCAGGCAGTGGAGGGAATTTGACAGAGGCAGTAGAGTCACCGCCAACAAAAAAAACCTACTGTAGTACCTAAACCTAAAATGGTTCTCTAATATAATACCTATAGCTATTTTTTATCGTCGTTTCGTTTGTAATTCAATTATCAGCTAATAAAGGACGACTTTACTAAAAAAAAAAAGGCCACGACAGCGCCTTCCTTTCCTCTCCGGCTCGCCGGCTCCATCTCATCGCCCCCGAACCTCTCTCGCTCACCTGTTGCCACCACTCCAAGTCTAAATGATGAAGTCCCTCCTCTTCTCCGCCCACCCCACGCCGCCGCTCCTCCCCGCCCCTCGCCTTCGCAGGCTCCTCCGCTTCCGCGTATCCTCTTCTACCTCCGCCTCCGCGTCTGCCTCCGCGCCGCCCCGAGCCGACCGCCGCTCCCCCGTCCCGCGCCCGCGCGCCGCCCATCCTCCTCCCTCTACGCGCGCCCCAGCCTCCTCGAGATGGAGCGCGAGCGCGCCGCCCGCCGCGCCGACGTCGACGCCTTCCTCGCCTCCCTCGGCGTCGACCCGGGGAGCTCGCGGGCCTCGAGCTCCCGGTCACCGTCGACGTCATGCGGGAGCGCGCCGAGTTCCTGGGTTCCCTCGGCCTCACCCGCGAGGACCTCGCCGCCTACCCTCTCGCGCTCGGCTGCAGCGTGCGCAAGAACATGGTCCCCGTCCTCGACTACCTCGGCAAGCTCGGCGTCCGCCGCGACGCGCTCCCGGACCTGCTGAGACGGTACCCGCAGGTGCTGCACGCCAGCGTCGTCGTCGACCTTGCCCCCGTCGTCAAGTACCTCCAGGGTATGGACGTGAGGCCCGCTGACGTGCCGCGCGTGCTCGAGCGCTACCCGGAGCTCCTCGGGTTCAAGCTCGAGGGCACCATGAGCACTTCCGTCGCCTACCTCGTCGGCATTGGAGTGGGGAGGCGTCAGGTAGGCAGCGTCATCACCCGGTTTCCAGAGGTGCTTGGTATGCGCGTGGGGAAGATAATAAAGCCTTTCGTCGAATACCTTGAAGGCATTGGGCTGCAGAGGTTAGCTGTTGCAAGAATAATAGAGAAGAAGCCATATGTACTTGGATTTGGGCTGGAGGAGAAGGTGAAGCCTAATACTGAGGCCCTTATGGACTTTGGAGTCAGGAAGGAGGCCCTAGCATCCGTTGTGATGCAGTACCCTGATGTTCTTGGACTTGAACTGAGAGACAAGCTTGTTGCACAGCAGAGCTTGTTTGAGTCGAGCATTTTGGTTAGCCGTGAAGATTTTGGGAGAGTAGTCGAGAGGATGCCGCAGGCCATTAGTCTTGGACGAGCTGCGGTTCTGAAGCATGTTAATTTCCTCACAGCTTGTGGATTTATGCTCTCTCAAGTGAGCAAAATGGTTGTGGCATGCCCTCAACTGCTCGCACTAAACATGGATATAATGAAGATGAACTTCGAATACTTCAAGAATGAGATGGAGAGGGATTTGGAGGAGCTGGTTGAGTTCCCTGCGTTCTTCACATATGGCCTCGAGTCAACTGTGAGGCCTCGGCATGAGATGGTGTCCCGGAAGGGCTTCACATGCTCTCTTGCGTGGCTTCTTAACTGTTCTGATGCCAAATTTGATGAGCGAATGAAGTATGATACAATTGGGCTTGAGGAAATGGAGCGTGAGGGTTCTCCTGACATGAATGCATTTGTGGAGGAGGTAGAGAGTGAGGAATATGAAGACAGTGATTATGATGACTCAGATGATGAGTTTGTTCGATAATTCATTTCATCTGTCATTAGATTGTCAATTTTTGAAGTATGTGGTTAGTACGAAATATCAAACTATAGCTTAGAGGTCCTGTCCTATATGTTCAGATATCCTTCAACATTGTATGGTCTAACTGTGTAAGGATGCATTTCTCATCTTCCTTACCAACGTACTGTCTTGGTTCCAAATTATAAGATATTTTGGCTTTTCTAGACACATAGCTTTTACTATGCACTTAGATACACATTATGTCTGTATACGTAGTAAAAACAATGTATCTAGAAAGCCAAAACTCTTTATATTTTGGAATGGAGGGAGTACTTGGCAATTCTATGCCAAAACACATATGAAACCATCTTTGTCATGCATGCACAGAGGTTAAGATTGCTGACTGGTCTTCATATGGTATTGAAAACAGAGGCTAACGAATCTTACATGAATATGTTTGTGGAAGGTGCAGAGGATGAAGGTGTTTATGATGACTCTAATCATGGTTTTGTTCGATGATTTGCTTAATAGTATAATGTAGGCTGTAAGCTTGATGCTCTATTTTGTCATTAGAATGTGAATTCGGAAATATGCTTGAATATGCTTGGTAAACCATATGCTGGATATAATCAGACTGTATAGAGGACCAGTACTATCATTTTTCCTTGAATGTTGTACTTTTCCATGTTCATATTAGTTGACTTTTTTGGACAAGGCCATTTCTGTCAAAAAAATCTAATTTTATCCATCATGTTTTTTTATTAAAATATATAAGAAAACTGAAAAAATAAAATTATTTTTTATAAAAGTGGAAAATTTTTTGATGAAAGATAGGTTCTGGTTTTGAATCTATACATATAAGTTTCACATTTTCAAACTAAATATTTTAAAATTATTGTTAGTTTATGTTCCCAATGTTTGACCCAAACCTTGTCCAATCTTTCAACTAATATGAGTATGGAGTAGTATGTTTTAACTGCATAATGATCTATCTCATCTTTCTTACTGGCATACTTGCCATTTCTGTCAAAACAAATGTGGAACCATTTTTCTCATGTATGTTCAGAGGTCAATATTAACAATAAGAGCAGAAAACTGAAGATAGTAGAGTGCAGATTGGTTCCATATGTCATTGGAAAATTTTTGACTGATGAAAGATAGGTTCTGGTTTTTAGGCTGCCAGATCCTTAACTGTCAGTTACATCAGTCTGGGAGGATGTTATATTTCTCAGTTACGTGATGTTCTGCCTTCTGGATTTAGTGTGGTGTTGGCAATCTTTGCAACTTTGGACCATTGCCCCGGTTGTCTTTTGAGTTCTGGCAATGATCCAAGCCATAATGTAATTTGTTCCATTTTTCCATCATTGAATCTGTATGGTTGAAATGGCACCCTCTCTTTCCCAAAAATGCATGTAGGTGGTCCACACTTCATCAATATCATGTACACGATTCAGATGTTAGAATGTCGTTCAAAAAAAATGACATGCTAGAATGTGAAACTTCAAATTCGCTGCCCAGCACTTCAACTGGAACTTGGTTCTGTGCATCATTCCTTCAGGAATCAGTGATTGTCTCTCTGAAGATGGACATCAGTTTTCAGTTCAAGAGAGATCTTGGCATCAGTCATCAGATGCTAGTTGAGTTTTCCCCCAAATTTCGTATTAAAACTAATCAAACAAGGTACTTTTAAAAAAGAAGAAACAAGGAAAAATAATTTTTTTGCAGGTCTCCTGGACTCCAGAGCACAGGAGTCCAGAGCCTTATCAGGCAACGAACGCGACACGTCGCACTTCACTGCTGCCAAAAGAAACATGGGCGTCCAGCGTCTGCTGAGGCTGAGGATGGCGTCCCCGTCCCCTCGTGCTCCCGCCCCGCCGCCGCCGCCTTGGCGCGCGCGCGCCGCGCGCCCGCTCTCCTCGCTCCTCCTCGCTCCCTCGCCCTCTGCCGCGCGCCCTCGGTCCGCGTCCCTCTCGTGCGCGGCTCGGCCGTGCCGGGGCCACGCGGCGGGGTACGCGTCGCGCGGCGCGGCAGGGCGGAGGCCCCTGAGCGTGGCGGCGATGTCGTCGTCGTCGACGCCGCCGCCGGGATCCGTACAGAAGTCGGAGGAGGAGTGGCAAGCCATCCTTACGCCGGAGCAGTTCAACATCCTACGCCGCAAGGGCACCGAGTAAGATTCTAAACCGCATTAGCCACATCTCTTGCCCTTCGCTGTTGTTACTGAATTTGTCTTGTTGACGTGAGTGAAAAACTGAATGGTCACTTGTAGTAGTAGATACGCATTTTGATCAACCGAAGGTAAATGCAATTGCATAATAAGCATTGAAAAAGACCGCTTACTGCATGTATAATGCTGAAGGGAGCTGAAGAATTACTGCAGAAGCTGAGTCTAATTTTCTTTGGATAGCAGAATTATTAGATGGATTTTAAAATGCTGAAGAATTTGTAATTAGAGCACAGAAATGCTGATGAGGTTGAAGCTAGTATGATTACTGAATCAAACCATTCATGTTATTTGTTACTATTTTGAACAACTGCATGTTTTCTACTGAAATTTAATAATACACAAAATCCACATACTGGGCAAGACAACAATAGGTTATAGACTTTGAATCCTACTTGTAGATTTCCCTTGACAATAAGCAAATTTGCTCAGCTACTCAGCAGAAGAGGTCCCTTATTTTGTTTCTAGATTACATCTACGGCTTTATGATTGTGTATCTTTCTTTGTTTTGTTATATCATTTCTAGATTACATCTACGGTCTTGCTTTTGAAATTTCTTTGATTTTTAAATTTTAAATAATTTCATCTACTTCTATGTTTGCACTTTGGTTATGCATCTTTCTGTGGTGCTCGTGTTACATACTCCCCCCAATCCAAATAACGACTTACAATTTGGAATGGAGGGAGTATCTTCCATGTTCCTCTTGAATTCATGGTGGTGTTTTCTTTCAGTATTTCAAAAATGCTATAGGCGTTATAATATAGAGAAAAATGTTGTTTGTCATTGCAATAAACCAAGATGAAGAAAAGTCTCAATGTATTTGTAGTCCAATGACAACTTTCAACACCTCAGTGGCCAATTAGCGACTGTGGATCTTGTTTTTACGATCAAGGGCCTTACTTCAGAATTTTATTAGTGGCAACTTAGAATTTTATAAATTCTCAAGTTCTTTGGTTGAATTAGAGTGTAGAGCATGAGAAAAGTTGTGAACTATTTGATAAATTAACTAGCTCCAGGGTTGTTTTGTGTTGGTGTTAGCAGTTCCGGCTGTGGCTGATGCATCACAGAGTTCTATAGTAATGCAAGAACATATGGATTGCTCCTATATATCTAGTATATGACCTATTTCCATTACCACTTTTTTTCTGCTGTTATGAAATATGAATTGCTAAAATGTATGGCAGTTCATTTAATTAGGCTCTTTTCATACTATGTATGTAAGTTACTATAACTCATGTGCACCGTTTCACATTGTAGATGGGAATCATTGTTACATGCCAAATAATCATGGTAGAACTTTTAGTTTGTGACTGATGTTTGACATGTGGTGTGGTGAAGTTTCTCTGCTAACTACTAACAGGTGTTATTTTTTTTTTTTTCTGATTTCATTTGGTGTCTGATTTCCCAGGTACCCTGGAACAGGTGAATATGACAAGTTCTTTGAGGAGGGGATTTACAAATGTGCTGGATGTGGAACTCCCTTATACAAATCATCTACAAAGTTCAACTCAGGGTGTGGCTGGCCGGCATTCTATGAGGGACTTCCTGGAGCCATAAAACAGACGGTATGCGCTACTATTCTCTCTTGTACCATTGTACATCAGGATGAGGAATGATCCTCCGCTCTGGCCTTCTCTGCAATCTCCAGTATTAAGTATTAACCAATATATTTATTTGAACACTAGCCGGACCCTGATGGGAGGCGAACAGAGATCACATGTGCTGCCTGTGGAGGACATTTGGGGCATATATTCAAAGGGGAGGGGTTTAAAACGCCTACAGATGAGCGACACTGTGTTAACAGCATTTCGCTCAAGTTCACTCCATCCTCCTAGGAAGCCTGACGGCAGATGAACTCCAACCAGAAACTCAACAGCAGAATAATTGCTTGGCCACTGTTGGTTGCTTTCATATTGTATAGTGAGTTATGAGATGGAATCTGTTGTTCCTCTGATCATTTCTAAATTCTAATATATGCTGTAACAAATTTTCAATCACAAGTGGTGGTCTTTGTTGATAAATCAGTGTACTTCTGCCCGTTAATGATTGCATGTTCAACTCCAACCCAGCTATTGTATCTGGGAAGCGCAAACAATTGCATATTCATACACCTAGTTCCACATTAATAAGCTCCGAGCCCGTGAGAATCACAAGTCGCAAACAATATGCAAAAATTCAGGAAATGGTGAAAGCAAGTAGCTATGTGGGCTTTAAGAACAAGTCACAAAGACTATTAGCATTGCAGAAACACACCCTGCCTGAAATCTCATGATTATCAATCGGTAGTGTGAATGCACGGGAGGAAGAAGGAACAACACAGGTCCAATCAATACCGTAGGGATCAGCTGTGGAGGAAGAAATGACTGATTGTCTGCTTTGGGCTTGATATGGTCATGTTTAGTCACTAGGCTATGATTTCGGCAGATTCTAAGCAAAATAGCTAATGTTAAAACTTTCGAACTGGTTCACCATGAAACAAACCAATTCTGCTCTAATTATCAAAAAGAAACTTTCTGAAATAAATTCAATACAGTTCCAGTCTGCTTCTCCAGTTTGATCATTGTGGAAAAAAAATGAATTGCTGCACCCTGCATGAGCTTCCGCTGTATGGAAAGCAGTTGCAATGCAGTCCAGCGTCTCAAAACAAAAGAGAGCCTATCAATAGCAAATCGAATTGAGACTGACATTATGATCAGATTTATGCTTGCACCAATCTTCCAGCTCCCACACGAACTCAGTCGTAACCGTATGTGTTGTCCAGTTTTAATAATAAATCTGAAACCATTAATCTCATGGGGTGATTGGGCAGTACAGAAACATAATTAAAATTCTATTGTTGTTCAGTGAACTTATGCAGAACAATGTAACAAAGAAACATCATGACTATAAGAGATTCTGAGCTGTTTGAGAAGTGCCCATCTCCATCTGCAACTAACATCTGGAGAATTGCTTCCTGTCCCCTGCAAACTGACAGACGACCAGATATACAATCTCAGTCCACGGAACAAGCAACGAAAAATATGAACAAGAGTCTCATTATTGGTCATACGTGGGAGCCTATCTGTTTACCTGGCATTCATGCTGACCATTTTAGGATATCAGCTACTCACATATGTAAAGCTTTAGGTTTGCTTGCCTTTATTTCTTTTAGCCTGGCAGTCTTTCAATGCTTGTACGTCTGTGATGAAACGAGGTGATAGACATCTCATTACTAAAGAAAATATAATGCAATCAAAATATTACATGAGTGGTACTAACATTCAGAATTCACTGTACATTCATGTTGAAGTAAAAAAAAAAAAAAAAAAACATCAACTCTCACATCATGATTACTGAAACAAAATAGATATTAGGTTCTGAAACTCAAGGTAACCTGGGTTGCTTCTCCATGCCCACTCATTAAAAAATAAATGCATCACAGTAGTATTGGAACACCATTTTGTGGTCAGCTTGAATGGCGACTGTAGGAAGTTAGTCTGATAAACTTTATACTAGACTTAGGCCCTGAATTCTAGATACATTGTCCAGCTCAAGCTAGTTGTTGCACCCATGTGGATGCATGAGCCATAATTTGCAAACGTTTGGATTTCCTATGTCAACAAAAAAGCAAGACATTTAGTGGCCGCCCAGGCCGAATGAAATTATACAAGTAAAGGACCATGCACTTTACTAGCAAAAATTTAAAGAATGCATCATTTTCTCTCCAATCCCAGTGAGAATGCTAAATGCCAACTATCAGTATATTTTATTTATTCAGGTCCTTTCTGGTACTTGTCATTTGCATCATTTTACATCACTGCCTTGGATTAGACTAGATGTTGAACGCCTCCGCTAAAGGACCAGACACGTAACCATCCTAGGTTAGGCCTTGAGATCTAGGGCCCATTGATCACAAAAAGTGATCTGGACGACATATGAATGCTTGATGATCACTGCTCTCACTTTAGAACATACAATATAGTTCTTTTCCTCTGAACTTTAAGTTTGTTCTAGTTCTCACTTTCTCCTGGTGGCATTAGATAGCATATACTTTTGAAGCTTCTTAAGCTCTAGAAATTGCATTAGTTTAAAAAAAAACTACATGTAAACCACTGAGCTCCATCAGTAACAGATTCCTCCAAAAGGAATTCTCACCCCTCAAACTTCATGCAAAGTTCACAGGGTCATTCCTCTAGCTTAGCCAAATTAGTCAAATAAATCCTATCCTATAACTAAAGCAATTGCCCTCTAAACTCAGTTCTCAATAGACTAACACATCTTGCAAATATCAATCAACTGAAAGCAGCTTTTTTTTTTTTTTTTTTTGACTGGAAACTGAAAGCAGCTGACATTTTAATTTCCTTTGCTAGTATACAATTTTATCAATCTTATCTGGGAACTAACAAATCTTGTTAGGAAAGATATTGAGAATAAGAAGACCTACGTGCCTGGCAGGCCTTCCAGTTGCGATTTGACTCAATGAGGCAGTCCTGCAAACAAATAATAACAAGATACAAATCTGAAAGCCTAAGATTGGTATTGAAGGAAATGAGCGACTTGCCTGGAAAGGCCCTGTGGTGAGGAAAGGAGATAGTACCTGCAGAGATAGATATACTGTGGCACACTCGTTAAGCTGCTTCACACTCTCGTCCTCCTCATCTGCATCTGCTGCATGTAGGGGGTGTTGGGATGCAGGCAGTGGCACGTTGCTACTATGGCTTGAGGAAGATTCCATTGCAAGCTTGGTTTTGTTTGGTGGTGGCACCTCAATCAGTCGGTTTGGCCTTTCAGTTGCCTTCAAATGGGTTGTACCTGTAAAAATGCCATAAAAAGTTGTAAGTTTTGACAATAATACACCCAGTTTTTTTAAAAAATATATATATGAAAAGGAACTGGAAGACATGAACTAGAGCCTGTTCTACCAATTACTATAGCTATGCAAATGTTATGATAAATTTGTGATCAGACTTCTAATTAAAAAGCAATAGTTTAAACTGCCCAGCCTTCAGCAGGGCTCCGCTCTAGGATTTTCCCTGATCCAAACAGGATGTACTTGATCAACATAATAAGGAGAAAGACCTGAAAATATTCAACCAGCAGGTTGGTTCCAAACACAGAAGGAGAGATTCTAGGAGAAATAGAACATGCTTCCCTGGCAGGTTGGTGGCTTTAGTGTCAAATAAAAAGCACAGTCCGTTGGGTTCGTGCATCTGTGTCATTCTAAGTATGTGCAAACATGCACCAATCCATACTTATGAATCTTTCTGGTTTTATTTTCCCTTTTACAAATTTGTCAACGTCGACATAAAAGGCAGCCAAAAGCATGTTAACATAGAATAACTATATAGAAGCGTTACAAGAGTTGGATCCCAAAACAGTGGTGGACCCAGGATTTGAGAGCAAGGTATGTCCATGGCAAGAAAATATTTAGATGAACAACATAAAAAGTTCATACGAGCTTAAATAAAAGATACATATAGTTCAAACTAAATGAGTTCCATAACAAATTGAGATCAATAGACTTTGACTTCTTCATTTTTTCAAAGGAAACGGCACTGCCTACAGGGAAGCAAATGCATATGCATCTATAGAGATCTCTATTCCTGGTGAAATTCACTGTTGATCAATAGTAACTTCTCGCATGCAAGGCTCAAACCCCTGTAGATCCACAGTAATCCAATCTCAGCCGTTTATCCCTTCAGTCTTTACGTATGGCCCTATCAGATGCAAGCCACTGCACTGCATGTCTCCAGAACCAACGAAGCGCTTCTCCCGAGAGGTTCACAGTACCATCGTTATCCATCCATCCACCCTCCCTTTGATCCGATATAAGAAAAAGGAAAAACACACCGTACGCATCACCTCCTCCGCCGACTCGGCACCTCGCCGTCGCCGCCTTGCTCTCCCACGTCGTCTTCGACCCCACCAGCGTCTGTCTTCCCCTCCCTCGGCACCTCGCACTGCCCAGTTCGGCACAGCCGTACGAACTTGCACCGGCGGTGGCCGCCTCCCGGCAACGCGCGCTGAGGCGCACCCGCGCCACCAAGCCCCCGCGGTAAGGGCGGCCCACCGCACCTGAGTACCTGACCCACCCAAACGTCCGCTGCCGGTTTGATACCTCCCCCTCTCTCTCCTTCCTCTCCGAGCGCCGGCAGGGCCCATGGTCCTCGCGGTAGCGGGGTTGCTGCCCCTGCCCATGCCCAACGCGCAGCGCTGCTTCAATCTGGCATGTGGCCCGGCCACCACGCCGCCGCAGCTGATAATGCCCCTGCTTCGTGCGGCCACTTCAGCTGTGCGCCTGTGCCTCGCAAAACCCTTGATTTGTTTTGAGTGCTTCTTGCGTCTTCGTTGCTTTTCATATTATTGAAGTATGGAGATTACCAGGCAGCAGCAAAAAAAAAAAAAAAAGGGTAGTGTATGCAATATGCAGCTTAATCAACCTCTATTATGGTCCTTCTTCCAACGACCTATGCTTTTGCTACTGTCCAGGCCATTGAAGCAGAGACACAGCAATGGAGACGAACCTATCAGGCCTCAATACTTCATGGTCTGTTTAGACACCTTAAAGATGATATATCTGATATTCTGCTTTGCTCAATATATTTATGCTGCAAACTAGGTGCTACCAATGAAGAACACCGTCTCAGCAGCAGGTTTAGACAGACCATCCATTCAAAGGCTCAGTACATATTTCTCCGTTTGAGCTGGCCAAATCTCTCTATGTAGGAAGGTTTGCAACTCCCTTTTTCCCCTATTTTCCATTTTTTTCGAGTGACTACAAACTTTGTATCTGTACACATCTTCACAGGTATGAAGGCAATCAACTAGGTTTTATTCTAAGTACACAACAAATAAATATGTCAAAATGGGCTTAATTTCTGGAGTGCATTCACCTGCTAAAACAAAATTTCAGGTGTGTTTTCAACTTACTATCCATCCATCTTCTATGATCGTTTGACCGTATAGCTGTTATGTTACATCAGTTACTGTGCTTCTGTTGCAAACTTCACATTGGAGAAGAAAATATTTTCCTTTTCCATTTACTGTGCTTCTGTTGCAAACTTCACATTGGAGAATAAAATATTTTCCTTTTCCTTTTACAGGAATAAACATGTAACTTCATGATGCCAGTTAACTAATAACCATTGTCTTTTTTTAGGTGTAGTTTCTTCTTTTATCTGTTCAGTTTTTTGGCCAGTGACTAAATAAATGGTATTTATAGATTTGTTCACAGCTACAAAAGCAATCAAGTCAGCGTCCTCTGTGCTTTCGTGTTCTGAAATAACAGATAAAGAGGCCACAAGTTCAGGTTTGTTGTCAACTTACTATTCATCTATCTCCTATGATCGATTGACCATATAGCTGCTATGTTACATCAGCTATTGTGTTTCAGTTCTAAAATTTACATTGGACAAGTAAATAATTCCCCTTACTTCTCACAGAAATGAACATATAACTTAATTATGCCAGTTAACTAATGACCATTGCCTACTTTCACTGTAAATTTCCACAGGTAAACTATTTTGTTCTTACCTACTGAAGAAGTCTTACCTTTTTAGTGGAAAATACTATTTCACTTCCATTGTTATATTGTGCAATTGCAACAAGACAGGTCTGTCGGCACTTTTACCATCCTACAAACAGGTATTCAAACGGAAATATCAATATGGTGCTACCATATTGAATCGGTTGCGCTGGCTTGGGGTTTCACTTCTCATTGCTCCTATGAGATAACGCTCCTATTTATTTAGCATTCGAAAAAACATGTCCAATACTTTAACTATGCATATTAACACATAATAGCTACATTTCAACCTTGCCACATGCTTTTACAATGGATGAGCAAAGATCAAAGGCCGTAGCTGCAGTATTTGTAATGTATTCTCTGCCATTTCTGACTCCCTAATCCTGCACTTGGTGTATCATTTTAGGTTCAAAGTTTCCTCATTCCATTTCTTTATCATTTTAAAAGCAGGTATTGAAATGGAAAGATCACTATGGTCGTACTTCACTTCATTGGTCCTGCTTCAACCAATGAATATTCAATTGATTGTGCTGGCTGGGGGCTTCACTTGATATCTATTAAACTTTGTAATTGGCATTTGGCAATGACACAGAACATAGCGAAGGGCAAACGGGAAGCAATTTTGATTACCTCGGACAACTGGACTTCAGAGTTCAGAGAAGACAGCAGTCAGCAGCAGCTCGGGGGCTCGGGGCGTCGGGCTCGCCGGCAGGTCGGCCGCCGGCGCCGCTCCTGCCGTCCTGCGGGATCTCGCCCAGCAGGCGGCGGTTGAACGCGCGGGCTGCGGGGCAGGGAGGCGGCCGGGCGTGTCGGGGCTGGGCGGCGCGCCGGCGAGCGGCCGCGTGGCGTGGCTGGAGGAACCGGGTGTGGGCGGCGGGTGGGAAGCCTGGCGGCGGCGATTTCGCCCGCGTCCGTCGAGTCGAGCGTCGAAACTCGGTTCCTCGGAGCGAAGAATGGGTGAAGGAGTGACGGAATTGGGGCCTGTTGCTCGGATGGGCCATTGGGCCGGCCAGCAGGGTGTGGCCTGTGGGCTTATTTCAGTTTGACGTGAATTAAAGCCACAAAATACTCCTCCTCTCCATTTGAAATTATAAGCCTAGACACATTATTATACTACTAGATATATAGTAAAATAGATGTACAAAAAAATTAAAATAACTTATAATTTAGAATGAAGAGAGTAGCTAAGAATATCAATTCTGCTAGCTAAGAATAAGTTAAAGCGACTTATAATTTTGCAATTTTACCTCTCTTCATAAATAAACAAAGTTAACCATGGTCAAATTTATTTATTTATGAAGAGAGGTAAAATAGTGATTTTTAGTATAAAATAATATTTTACTATATATTTTTCATCATGTAGAGTCTAATAGATTTTATGGTATAATTTTGGACACTTATATGATTTTATATCTATTTTATAAAAATATTTTGTTGGGTCCGATGTCCACCAACTAATTTGTCAACAACTAGAGTGTTTTTCACCAAATTTTAACTTTTTCAGTGTCTAATAGTAAAAAATGGTTACTTGTAGTATCCTATGGTAAAATTCTTAAGATGATTTTGGACCAATGATCGTGCCGGTGGAGGAAACCGGGTCATCGGGCTTGGCCGTGAGAATAGAGGAGTGCGTATTATTTATTTTTTATGCGAAGCACACGATACTTTTTGCATAAGAGTTGACTCTAGCTTTCCTGACAACATGGTTGTTTTTTCCCGATGAAACGATGCACTAATGCCATTATAGCCTGATCCCGCATATGACCGAACCAGGCTCTAGGAATGTAACTTTAGTACATTTGGATGCCTACATGAAGTCGCGCTCCCAAGATGCAACGTATTTGTGAGTAAATATAGTACTAGCAAATAATTAGCATGTTTTAAACTATATTGGTATATTTTAAAGTAGATTAAGGCTTATCATGATAAAATTAACTATTATACAATTAATTCAAACAAAATAATATTACCTTAGTACTTGTTTTTTCATTTTAATTTAAACAACCAAACAAACTCTCTACTCAGTCTGGCTCTTTTAGATTTAGTGAACCAAACAGCAAGTAGTTGCAACTGTTGGGGGTGTGCGCTCAATGAACATGACCATGTGGTTTTAGTGGATTTTTTAAAAAAATATTAATATTGCAGCCTCTGCGTCATCCGATGCATATAGCTATTTCTTATTACAACAAAACACTTCAAACCCCATACAAACTCAAACACAGGGCATGTATCCAAAGTTTTCTGACCTAGTTGACTCATCAAAAGATAAAAGTGCCACACACATCCTCTACCTGCCAGTCAGAACACCTCCTCGTGCTGAAAACAACCACCACAATATGAAACCGTCTACCACCATATCACCCAGGTCATCTCGATAACTCAAAACTGCTGGCCACCACCTCCCACGCCACCCTCATCGCCAATTTTATGGGCGCCTCCCACGCCAGCCCCTTGCCAAATTCGTGGTCCACTGTCAATGGATGCGAGGCCCTCGAATCGCCACACCAACGTCCTCCTCTTGACCGCCTTCCTCTGTCGTTGACACCACAAACTTGAATCCTCAACTAGACCTCCACCTTCTATGCCACGATGCTGGCCGCCGCAGTAGACTGACCGAGGATAAACTTTCAAAACAATATCTCCAAGGAGGAACGTAACATCACTGGCGCCATCGTCGCCTAACAATGAAAGTTTCCTAGCTCCGCCACTTGGGCAAAAGTAAAATCGGATAGGGGTGTTAGCTGAATGAAAGTTTCCTAGCTCCACCAGTTGCGCAAAAGTAAAATCATCCACACGCTGATTTTAATTGGGATCACAGCCTGCTGGTGGCAAGACACATAATTACAGTATGCTTCATTTAAAACTGAACCAGTATTGCCAGATGAACCAGATGAACTGTTGCATCTGAAATTCGAAGTGTTGAACAGAAAGCAAACAGGCGAAAAAAAGTAGAAGTGCCTGAAGCATGCAATCTTTAATTTGGAATTGTTGACCAGAAAGCAAAAAGGGGATTAGTACAAAGTGCCTGAAGCATGCAATGACTTCGGTAGCGACAAAATACGCATGAGATGCTGATGTGCAACCTACTATTCTTTCACGGATGGATATCGAAATCTCAGAGATGACATGATTCTTGCTTCATCTGACTCCTATCATTCCCCTTTTTTTTTCCTTCAGAAAAAGCAGTCATCACAGATATCATGTAGGACAAAATGTATTGAAAAATCAAGACCCATCTAGAGCTGTTTATAGTTCCTAGTCAACAAAAATGTTGAGACTTCAGGTGCATCTATTTATCACTTATAAATGTCAAAGGCTGTTTTTTCATACTCCCTGCATATACAAAGATATAAAAAAGCCTATACGCACTAAATCTTTGAATAATCAAGCAGTTCCCTCCAAAAGATGTGAAAATTTTGAGAGCTAAATGTTTCTCTCGTCACAAAAGCTCTTGACTCCACCTTTTGAAACCAACAATCCAAGCTGCACTGAAATAATAACATATATTAAGAACTGAATCTTGAAGGAACAGACAACGTTAAGATGACAAGTACCTTTCGTGCACATCATCAGGAGAGCACAACAGAAATCTTTATTCCAACCTTTGCAGCCATCCAAGCTGTGCATAAAAATATGATTATAGATATTTTAAGGACTTCATCTGAAGAATCAGAAAACACTAGCATGAGAAATTACCTTCCATGCATACATCATGAAGAAAGCAACTGTATCTGCTGACCAGACAACAGCAAAGGACTTCACGAAGAATGGAATTATGACGTTGATCAGAGGGATCAGAAGAAATAAGTAGTTGAGAGCTTCTTTCTCCTTATTTGAGCAGTCACGAGCCCGAAGTGAAGGTATAGCTGCAGTAGTAGATAATGCTCCATTAATATATTGAGGAAAAAGGCAAAAGGCTCCTATGCAGTATGAGATAAGAAACAAATATAAGTCGAAGTTTCAAGACCTCCATAAAGTTTTAAATTCTTGTAATACCAACATCAACTACAGGAATTTTTCATGTATTACTCAAATATTGTTTCCAACTTTCCTCATTAGCTTGGAATTTTAAATGACTCGTCACGTGGATGTAACTCAAAAAAGGGTATCAGATCATCAGAGCATATCAGCCAGGTGGCCTTAAGTTTGAGACCTCACTAATGGAATTGTGGCCACATCTACTAATCTAGTCAAATTCCATAGGTCGAACGCCTTTGAAGTTTGAACCGGTTAGTGTGTATAATTTCATGAATAGCACAAAGAGTCTCCAGAACAGACAAAAGCCATATATAATATATCTCCATTTTAATAACCTACATGTGAATTCAGATCAAAGTGTTAACTTGCCAAGCAAATTCTGATTGTGAAATAAAAAGATTTAACTTGTGTGAATTCATTATTGGAGTGATTGGTTTGGAGAATCCACCCATTCTAGATGGGGTGATGCATCATGAGTCCATTCCTAAAATTTAGCGGAATGATCCTATTCCTCATACTAATACTAATTATTAGCTTGTGAGGAATAAAGTGGCGATGGATAACTCATTCTATTCTAGAAACCAAACAAAAACTAGAGAGTGAGATGATGATGGATCACTTATCCACAAACCAAACATCCCTTATATGTATAACATCTTACTAAATCAAGTCCACATATTACTAAATCAAAGAGAATTCATTATATGTTAGATGTCAAAATAATGGATTGATGCTCTCAGCTTTATGGTCTAACATCTTTCTTGAATATGGAAAATGTAAGAGTTTAGTTGGGTTCTCAGGATAAATTATATCCAACTGCTCGTGTAAGATAACCATTTGCAAGCGAGCAAGATCACAGCGGGAAGAGAGGATACTTCACTATGACTTTCAGTAATCATATTTGTTTGTGTAGAATAAATCAAAGCATATATAGAAAATGGTAGAAAGTAAAAACAATGTTGGTGCTTTTTAAAGCGTTCGCTATTACTTTCTTAAAGAAGTGCCTTTTACTATAATATGCAACCTAGGTATGGCAGTCACCAAAAGCAAAAGCAAATACAGTCTGGAGTGGATGTACTCACGATTATGTTTGCAGGTGGTTAAACACTACTTTCCTTTCAGATTAGAAATAGTAAAGTGGCAGCACTAGTCATTTTTTGTAAAATGCTAGTCAGTGCAGCTGATTAAAACAGGGTTATTACTGAACTTATGGCCAGTTCGGTTAATTCCCTCCCCAGGAAGATTGGAGGGAACGAGGAGGGTTTTGACTTGTAACTTGTAAGGAATTTAATCCCCCGCCAGTCCCTACCAAACCGAACATGCCCTTAATGGGAATGCTAGTTACAAAAAAATCGAGAGAAACGTGGGTAAATAGATCATATGTGTGCCAATTCATTGAGCATAATTTAATACTGTGGTGCAATAAATAAAACATGCACGAATACACTTCTATTCTCATGTGTAGGAAGGAAAGAGAAGTTTAGGAGTGCCATACAGAGATAAACATCAGGCTCTAGTAGACCATATCAATGATATGAAAATCATGGTCTTACTAAGAACAAAACTTGCAAAATCTTACTTACTGAACATCCAAATAGACCACATTCCCATCAACCTCCAGATGTCTGGCTCATTCGATGGGAATATGAGATTGAAGGAAAGCGCTCCGCCCAACAGCATGGAGACATATCCCTGGACTTCAAAGACACTGTACAGGGCAGTTCCAGGGACAGCGGGGTTCTTTGTTTTCGTGGACGCCCTTGGTGCAAAGGTTGCTGCAGTCTTCTGAACTGCCTGTCGTTCAGCAATGAATCATAACTACAATCAGGAATTTACAAGGAATTACAACTGTGTTGCACCCATATAAAATCAGCAGATTCAATGGTGAGTTTTGTTAGCTGTATTAGTAGTGAAGATAGACCATTTTTTTGTGAAATCTTCTAAACTAATGCACAAGAAAATAAATAAAGAAAGAAAGACATATCTAGATTGATAGTAAATCATCTACAACAATTACTCCTTCCCTACAAATTACAAGCAAGCTCTGACGGCGTAAGTTCATAGAATTTGGCAACGAAATAAGAACTAGAGTCCAATAAGCTTATAAGCCAAGGGGACTAATGAAGCAAAGAAACCTTCTTGAGCTCCTTCTCGATCTTTGGATCGATAGGAGGCGGCTGCTTCCGGCTGGATGAGTCAGCCGAAGCACCTGCCCCTGCGCCGACGCCCTCCTCCCGTTCCAAGGTGTCTCCCGCGGTAGACACCTCAGCCGCCGCAGCGCCGGACCCCGAACCGTCGGTGCTTGCGCGCGGGAGACTGAGGTACCGCTTGCCCCTGGGACTGCAACCCGGCCTCCTCCATGAGAGCGTGGCCGACCGTTGCCGCAGTGCAGCAGCAGCAGCCGGCAGAAACGCGCAGCCGCCACTGCTGCTGGCCGGGTTCGTTACCAGCAGTTGCATTGCTGGCCGGGTTACGTGGAGCGGAGAGGAGACCGGAAGGGAAGGGAAGGGATGGGGAACCGATGGCTCTCCCGCGGTCCCGCCTCGACCCTGCGGATCAGCCTCAACAGAATGACTGTGACTTTGTGAGAGTGAGACGGAGCAGACTCCAAGGCGGTCGTCGCTCCAGCGGCTCGCGCGGGACCTGTTGGAGCGCGCGGGCAACGTGGAGTCCGCCGGCGAGGCGACCTGCTGTGGTCCCCTGCTGCAGGGGGCACGCAACGGCGAGGTATCGGGGAGGAGGTGACCGTAGGCCGGGGCGGCCCTACTGGGGGGCAGTTGGTCAGTTGGACGGGGATTTTTTCGATGGTTTGGGAAAGGATAAGTGGCCTGGAAAAGACGAGGCTGGGGAGGAAACAGGGCTAGAGGAGCTGCGGCCTCATTTTTTACTATTTAGCCTCTTCTCTATCTCTACAAATAAAAAGGGTGAAAGGAAGACCATGTTTTGGTGCGGTAAAAAACTACGGAACATCGCTCGCCGATCCATGCGACGTCGCTTTTGGCGGTTTTTCGGCTTTGTGCGGTGATTTTTCCCACCGGAATCACGCCCCATTACCCCCGGAATCACGACGAGGATCACGTTTCCTTCCCTGCCTCACACTTTCGGCGAGAATCACGCCCCAGAATCACGTTTCCTTCCCCTGCCTCACGCTCGGCGAGGATCAAATCCCCCGCCTTCACCCTTACGCCTCACGCTCGACGAGAATCACGTTTCCTTCCATGGCTGCTCCCTTCCTCACATGATCTTGCCCTCACATGTCAGGCCGCACGGCGGTTTTAAAAATTCGATCCCTCTTTTTTTTACGCGCCATTATGCAACCCTCCTGCCAATGCCTTATATTTTCACGCCACCGGAACCGCCGCCTCCATGCCGGGGAGTTGTGAGGGACGGGCGCAGTAAGGTGGGGAATGGACACGGGAAGCGAACGAGTGCAAAGAGGCGACCTCTAGCTGCCACGGCGTCCTCACGGGCGGTCCGCGTTTCGCCATCGCGCGCGGCTCTCGGCCGCCCCTCGGCGGTCGGCGTCGGCGTCGGCGCTACCCAACGAAGACGAGGAGATGCCGGGGAGGCTCCGCGGCGAGGTTCGTTGAGATCCACCACCTCCATTCTCCTCTCTTTCAATCTAAAAGTCCTCGATTCAACACTTCCGCAATAGGAGATTGCTTTCGTTTTTTTCTGCCTTTCCTCCCGATTGCCTTCACGACTCCACAGCCATGGCCGGTCTCTACATCTCTTCTTTGTTGTTCATTTGACTCTTCTCTGTCCAGTTCATTTGATCCAGTTTCACTGCCAAGGCCATCATTACGTATGAACAACTGAAAAGTACACCTATCAAGCAAGCTACTGATTATGGATCATAATTGTTGTTTTTTATTTTTTTTTAATAAAAAGTCAAATGTGATCACCAAGTACGAGTAGATTCAGAATTCACTATACTTTTTGCAGGGTTCAGTTTTCTGGAATAGGAAAGGGAGATGTAGGTGGACGCCAGGGTAGTGATACCACTGCACCAAAGCACACCTATTGGAAGAGGTAACTGATCAATATACGATGATTTGGCTTTCACAAACACGAAAAGCACAAAACTGCACAGCATAGGCATTGTGTTGAGTTGGTAGTTTGGGCAAGGGTTGATAGGAGTCTGGTTGCAGTCAGATAATTTCATTGTTGGTCAACTAATGTTTGATTCATTGCAATAGCTCCGATCGTCTAAGGAAATCCATTTTTTTATAACTAAAACCTTCAAATAGCACTGTCCACTAGAATGTTTATTAATTTACAATAGTGTAGCACTATGGTATTAGAGTGATTTATAGTCCCACCCCCTTTCCCTATTAGCCTAGAAAAATAATGTCTAATGCACAGCTACAGTGCCCAAGAGCGACTGCAGAAAATTTAAACATGCTAGGAATTCTTTCATTCTGTTTTAAATTCCATCCGGATACATGTATATTTGATTCAGTTTACAATGTAGTAGACTCTAGGGGAAACATTTGGTTGGTGTCCATTGCCCTGGTCTAGGCTTAATTCAAGTTTGTTTTTCCCTCCTGCTTACTGTCATGGTTCGGCAATTGATTCAGAAATTATTCTTGCCACAAGTGGTTTCATTGTTGATCAAAGCCTAATAGTTATTGTTTACTGCAGGTAGAGATTCAGGAATCACAAGTGGAAGTCAAGACTGAAAGTCAGGAATATCTACATCCATGATCTGGTTAGCTTTATTCAGTTCAGAAATATTTCATTAATAACATCGCTGAAAGTTAGCTAAGTTTACAACTATTAATGAAGATTAATTGTTTTTATGATAACAATGCACTTCTAGCTACAAAATTCGAGACATAATAGCATCCATGCTAACTGTGTGGCTAAAAAGAACTCTGATCATGACATAAGCAGATATTGTGTCATCTTGATATATTAGTAATGAACAGTAATAAGAGCAGCATGTACGTCAAGTGCATGGCATCTGAGCATGCCACACGAAAAGATGAGTAAAATTTAAATTCAGTTAATGTGTTTTAAATTCAGGGCATCTAAATAGTAACAAGCCTTTTAAATTTAAATTCAGTTAGTGTGTTTCTCCTATACCTAAACAATTGAAGAGTAGGGGAAACAAGTGGAATTTATCTGCACAACTACCACAAATGATTAGTGCTCCTATAATGTATTTTAATTTTTCTTGAACTATATTACCTTAAAATATCACTTCGAGAACGATGGAAAGAACTAAGCTTACTGTACCGAATATACAATTCTAATAAATATGACTCAGTAAAAATTCTGAAATATGATAGGAAATACAAGCTGATAAATTTGATAATATTGGGATATATTTCTACAGGTAGTGTGATGGACACGCCAAGCCCAACTCGTGATTGTCGAGTAGCTTTCGGGCACCTTACAAATACAAGGAGGTATATAAGCTATAAAAACATCTCTACTTAATAATATTATGTGTTCATATACTTGCAAATCCTCACTATATTTTATTTAAGGTAATAATACCCAATCAGTCATGGCACCACTAGAACTAGATCCTAAGGAGAAGAAGAGGCAGAGGGAGAGAGAACGGTATGCAACGATGACTGCTGAAAAGAGGAGTGAAAAAACAAGAAACGCCGTGGGAGGTATGCCATAAAGAAACAAGGTCGTGTTGATCTTGTGGTTGGTCTGGGAATGCTTCCTTTTTTTTTGCCAAAACACCACCTGCCTATCCGAAGAATGAGTAATTCATATGTAGTCTGTCGGATTCTTTTTGCATGATGGGACTTTGATTAATTTTTCTTTTATGTGTACAGAAACCAAGAGCAGGGAACATGCCAACATTTCAAGAGCTTGATGTTCTCTTCTATGCTCTTCATCAGTTGTGTCTCTCAATCCGCCTTTTGCTGCTTTTGGATACGTCGACATCATAATTTCATAGTATGTCACGGTTGCTGCACTACCTGTGCTTTCTTTGGGCTTTTGACCATGTTGCCAGATTCCTAAGGCATAACTTTACCGATCCTCTTTCTACAGGTATGGCGAGTGCGAGGCAGATCATAGGTATTGGGAGCCGATGACATCTTTGAGTGAATATCACAAATGGATGACCACGGGCTCATGGGAACCGTATCATCAAGTAAAAAGGAGAACAATACTAAACCGACTATCTTGTATTCTTCTTTACTTGCTGAATGGTACATACATTATTTGTAGATGTCGTAATATTTGCTAGCTGCAATGGCTGAAATGGGAAAATGTTTTTTTTTTTTGGTGGAGATCAAGTCATTCCATCACAGTTATGACAAGTTTGATGGTGGCTATCAATGTCTTCCTAACTGAACTCTGAAGGTGGCTATTTTTACATGTATCTCACGCTGACAGGTTTGTGGGAAAATTTATAGAACCTTGGCAGCAGTAGCATGCTACAATTGACGAACAACACGTTGACTGCCCAGGTGCATTGAGATGTTTAATTCTGGATGCTTTGGAATAGCTTTGTATGTAAGACTTCCATTTTTACATGTAAGACTTCCATTTTTACATGTATCTCACGTTGACACTATTATGTTCCATACACATTTAGGTTTTTGCAGGGCCAAATCTAGCCGACATCAACGTCGAGGTCATTAGGGTCAGCTTTACTATGTAACATAGATTTTTTTTATTTACACCGATATTTTGCTAACGAATTTACAAATTTCATCGGGGTCAGCAGACACCGGCAAAACACCCTAAGAAACGCCTCTATTTGTGGATTGAGATACATCTATTTTTTATCACAATTGAAATACATGTTGACATTCTCTGAATCCCAGGTTAAGGATCGGTGCAATGCGAGGTTGATCTGAGCTAGAGAAGTGCCTGCGAAAGGATTCGATGCTGGTGCTTAGCCTCAACTATGCATAGAAGGCTCTTTCAACCCACTTAGCTCTGATAACTTGATCTCTTTTTGTTGTCGTCTAGGAATTTTTTTCCTGCCAATATAAAATAGTATCTTATCCGCATTATATAAAGGTTTATACAATGGAGTTTGTAAACATGTTACACCATGCTCTATGATTGTATTAATTTCATGAACTACTTTAAAGTCAGTATTTAATTGACCCATTGTTATCTTATCGTGCGATCTGTGTATTTTTAGTATAAAATTTTAGTTGTCCCGTAGCAACGCACGGGCACGCTACCTAGTTTTAAAACTAAATTTATATTTAGACCCTTGAAAAACTTAATTCCGTTTTTAGACCCTGAGCTCGGCGCCGTGACGTACGACGCCGAGGTAACACGTTTCGGCGCCATAAGTCATGGCGCCGAGTCTTGAGGCCGGATAGTGACATGGCGATGATATGGCTTCGGCGTGGCATAGCTCGGCGCCACAAAATATGGCGCCGGCATCTCGGCGCCGTAGATCTTGACGCCGAGAGCTAAAAATATGGCCGGCATGCTTTCTGTCTCAATCGTTGAAATAGTGGCGTAGGTGCATAGATAGACGAGTGTGATCACACCGGCACCCTTGACTCCGCTGCATGCAGACCTTCTCCCATCTCCCTGTCTCATGCGGATGTAGGCAGGACAGCTCATGCTAGTTCATAGCTGTAGACCTGTGGTGGCGGTGTAGTGGCTATAGTAGATAGCTACTCCCCTGCGGTAATGTTTTTTTTCACTGTTAGACTTCTCCTTTAATTTTTTACTGTAGTATTTATATGTATATATATATGCAAATAAAAATATCTATTTACATAGCAAATCTAGATATAAAAATTCTATATACCAAAAAAGTGAAAGCGGCTTATAATTTGAACCGAGTGAATACTTGATAGAAAAAGATTAAAGTAATTTTTATTTTTGGAAAATGAGATGTATATTTATTTTGAGATTCATGCGCCGAGTTAGGTGACCTGTGCATGCGCAAAATATTAAACAAACAAAAAAAATAGCCAGATTATTATTATGGAAGTCAAATTAAAAAAAAATTCAAAGAGAACCAAATAAAACATACAAAAAAAATAAAAAATAATCATTCTAATTTACGAACAACCAATTTACACCAATTAAATACAAAACTTACACTTAATAGAAGTAGTAAAATATGGTCAAATAAGACGTAATCTTCCGGTTCCCACTTAAATAGCTATCCCTGCTCGGGTCTACCACACCACAACACGCCATGCATGCACCTGAACCTGCTCGGTGCACAGTGTCTATTTTGTCACCACGCCTTAGTACTAGTAGAGTTCTCAAGTGCAGATTTTTATTATAAAATACAGTGTGGACAATTAGCAGCCGCTCACTGGCACTGCGCCGTGGCCGGCTGTCTCTCTTGGGGCAGGTGGTGCAGCAGCAGGCCCTCATCCAATTTATTTTTGGTATTAATAAAAAAATAAATTACAGAACTCGTGAAAAAACCGCGAGATAAATTGATGTGATGGAGAGAGAGAGTGAAAAAAATATAGAATTTCGTCTCAATCTAAACAAGGCTATAGTAAAATATAGAAGCTATTCGGCGGGGAATTTATAAACCGGCCGATAAGCCAAAACATTGTAGAAATAGCTGACTTTTTTGTGAAAAGAAAATACCGTTGGTTTATAAGCTGAAACGTTTTTTTTTTTAGTTTGAAGTTTAACGGGCTGATGGTCTACTTCCTTCGTCTAAAATACTATCGTTTTTATTTTTTGAGAATCAGCTTTGACTAAATATATATAAAAGTATTAATATTTATTGTACAAAATTAATATGATTGAAAAGATCTTTTAATCTAGTTTTTTAATAAATTTAAATAGGTGTTTATATATAAATGGTTGTTTATGTGTTTATAAAAGAAAGAAAATAAATTGGAAAACAAAACACACACGCCACACACTGAGGCACACACGCCACACATACCACACACGCACACTCACGCATGCACTTACTAGTACTCCATGTCCCATGGAGAACGTCGTCCGGGAAACGTGTTTGTGAGGGGGACACGGTTTTCTAACGACAAACTCCATGGGACGGAGGGAGTACTCCATACTGCAGACCAATTTGACTGCTGCCCGCTGCACTCACGCTGCCACCGCTGCTGCTGACCGCGTCCAGTACAAGCTAGCTAGTAGGCTCTAGCTAGGCCTGCGGCCGATCCAGTTATGTAGTTGCAGTAGCTATGGCGCTGCTGCGGCTGGCGGGCGGGCGCCCCATGCCACGCCCGCCCAGCGCGCGGTGGCTCTGCCTCCCGGCTGGTGTCGTCCGACACATGCAGCTTGGCGCCAAGATCGTGGCGCCGAGGTTGGCGCCACGGCACGGCACCGAGATGCCACGTCAACGCCACGGCAGCGCATATATCATCGCCATGTCACTATCCGGCCTCAAGGCTCGGCGCCATGACTTATGGCGCCGAGGCGTGTTACCTCGGCGTCGTGCGTCACGGCGCGAGCTCGAGGTCCAAAAACGGAATTAAGTTTTCCAGAGGTCCAAATGTAAATTTAGTTTCTCTCACGGCGATTTCTCTCACGGCGTTTTTGGAGTGTTTGGATCACATTATCATTTTTCTACCTCTTTTTATTTTTTTCTGTAAGAGATCCAAACATGGCACAAGAGAGAGAAGATGACTACAGTTGACGGCTGTGCTTGCTAGTGATTAGTGGCTGCATGTCTTTTTAAAAATTTATTTACTTTTTTTTTAGCCATTATGCAACCCTCCTCAATCCTTATATTTTTCGTAGAAGCTCAGCAGGGAGTGGAGGGAGGTTGCAGTAAGGTGGGGAATGTAAGAGGAAGAAGTGTGGCAATGGTCTCACGAGCAAATTCCAACTTTTACGGGTCCAGAGATTTATTTTCGCAAACAATCCAAGAAATTATACAGAGAGCTTAAATCTATTTCGTTAGAGCATCTCTAAGAGTTTGTTATTTTAACTTGACATCCGTATAATTTTATCAAAACAAAAAAAAATAGCCTAAACAGTTTGACATCCCAACTTCGGAAAAATAGCAACTTGTCATATCTCTCCTCCTAGCGCACAAATATACGCGTGTGTATACCGCGTGTGAAACAGAAAGACACCTAGAAAAAAAAAAAGGTCTTGTGGGCCTTCTTATTGTGACACATGCTCATTGGATGTGAACTAAATAAATGCACATCAATTGTTAATCTTACAAAATTACCAGCTTAGTTTCATAAAAAAAATGCAGAAAGAAGAAAAAAGCCAGCATTTTAAAGTAATCTGAATATATGATTAAGAGCAGCTATGAAACTCTTGTAGTTCCTACAGTAACCATGTACACGTTTTACAGGCGACACTTCATCGGAATTCCTACAGTGTACTTCGTGCACAGCATTTTCAGCAGATGCTGCTGAAACACCACGTGATTGACCACAAGCAGGTAAGTTTTTTTTTTTTTTTTTTTTTTTTTTGACAATTGGTAAGCAAATTTTTCGATCGGAAGTTGGAATAGTGGAGATGGTTGCAAATCATTTGCACAAGTGTATATATTTTATATTTTTATTTCACACCTTTTCTTCAAATTGCTCAGAGAGTCAGAGAAGCAGCAGCCTGAAGGAATAAGGATCATACCAGTCAAAACTCAAAAGAGTGCATGATTAAAAGAGCAATTGGTCAGTACAGGAGATAAGAAGCCAGAATGGTCGCCAACTTCAAATCAAAAGCCAGTCCATTCTCAAATAGATTCGTGTGCTCTGTTCTGCCCCCCCATTCACCTCCAACTCGATAAGGAGGACACAGAACTAGGTTCTTTTTCACCACACTCAAAGGGAATTCGAGCTGCAGAAATGTCTTATGCTAAACCCTTATGCAGTTCTAATTCACAATGTGCTCCGATTGAAAACATCAGCAAGGAGCAAGAGATCATTGAAGGGAAACTAAAGAACTCTGGCATGCCAGTAGCGGGTCAAAGAAACTCTGCGAGTCTTCACACACATTCTTGGTTCTATATTGTTAGTCGGTGATTATTTTTTTTTCTGTCTTGTGCTATACTATATGAGATGTCAGATTCTGCAGAAACTTTATGTGCACAGTCATCTAGTAGATGTCAGATGCTCGATGAAATGAGATGCAATCAAATGGCTACTCCCATAATAAAATAAATTTATTTATACAAAAAAAAAGGATGACGTTTTGGGTGTTTGACAAACTCAATGGGACGGAAGGAGTAGTAGATGTCAGATGTTTGAGATGCAATCAAATTTTGTCAAAAAAGGATGACGTTTTTGTTAGAAAATACAATTTGTAAAAAAATATTTATATCTCCAAATAAATTTGTTAAAAAACTAGATCTAAAGATCTTTTCGATAATATTAATTATGATACTAATCGATGATATTTAGTATTTATAAAAATTATCGGCAGTCATTTCTCGGAAACGAGAACGACCTTCTTTTTGGGACGGAGGGAGTATAAAGCAATGCCCCGGATTGGACAATGCTAACGAGAACACCATGCATATACTGGATAATAACTGAAGCAAAAATTACGGAAGCACAGCTTAAGGCCTAAGCAGCTAATTATAGAAGAGCAGGTTCTGCAGTCTACAGCACTTATTAAACATCACAGATATTCCCTAGGAATTAACACGCAGGGGCTCGGTTGCAACAGTGTATGCCGAGCCAAATCTGCGAAAAAGACCTACATTAACTTAAGTTGAGATAGAACTATACTAGATAGGATGGGACATGATCTTGAGCGGACTATCACCTAAACATAGCACAGGCACAGTTCAGAGCATCAATCACTTTTGCGCCTCTACTTTCTCCTGCTTCTTGGCCTTGGCAGCCTGCCAGGCCGAGTTGTTAGAAACAGTCTCCTCAACAACCTTGGGTGGTGCAAAGCTGAAATCTGAAGTAGATATGCGGTTTTTGTACTCTGGATTTGCCTCCAGAAACTTATCCACATCACCAGCACACCTTGCACGCTTCCCATTGGGCATGACATAATATATGTCCATTTTGGTGTAGTCACCCCTCATAATCACTAGCCTCTCTGTCTCTGGCGGAGGCTTTGGTATGTTGGGCTTGTCCAAAACCCAGATGCGGCTGCTGTCATACTCAATGTCAGCATCATCTTCACAAGAGCAGTCTGGTCGTCTGCTGCAGAACCATGGATCCTCCGTGAAGTTCTCGCGAAGTGTCTCAAATTCTTTTTTTGGAACCGTACGCCATTTGTAGCACTTGTGGCATTGCACCGCATACAAGGCAACAGAATCTTTGGTAGTACCTCGCTTTCTCTGTCAAATAAAATGGATCTTTGTTATTTTCTTTATACCATCTCTCTGGATAGATAAAAGAAAATCTAACTCTAATCAGCAAAGATTATGGCAAAAACAAAAATGTTAGGGTTTGCATGACAACAAAGAATAATAGAAATCTTTATAATAACCACAGTGAAATGAAAGCTGTCAATGCAAAAATATAATACTATAATAGATCATTTCTGTAACACAGGATAACGAAATCTGCTAATATTCCATTGCACAAAATGGCTTTAGCTTAACTTCATCTTACACTGCACGTGTTTACAGCAACTTTTTGCATATAGTATAGACATATGGTTGTACAGAAGTCAATATTACATTGCATACAGGTAACTGTGGCAACAGATCTAGCCTGGAATTATGTCGATCAGGGGAAGAAGTGCTGGAGAAAATATGGACTACTAAAGAAAATATGCAAATAGAAGATATGGGTGCTGCTGTGGAGATGGAGGTCAGTCCGCAATAAGGCTATTGCTGGAGGGAGAATGGCTAGTATTGCAGAAGTCCGTAGGTCAACAGAATATTATTTGAGGGTTTTTGCTAGGCTGAATGAATCAGATAAGAAAGACAAGGGGGCAAAGCAGTCCTGGGTTGCACCCCACCTGATTACTATGGGCGTGTTTGGTTGCCTGCATGGCACTCAGGGCCTGCCTGAGCACATGCAGGCTGCTTGTTTGTTTGCCTGTGCTGAATGATATCCAAAGCACTCCAGAGCCAGGCTCTCCAGAAACGGCCCTCCCCCTCATTTCTCCAGGGCCTGGCTGGCTCGAACTCCAATGCTGAGCGCAGGTGGTGGGTGGAGGTGACTGACGTGTGGGCCCTTTAGTGCAGTACAGTTAAACAAACAAAGTCTCGCACCAGCGTGGCCCAGTTGGGAAGAAGAAACAAACAAAGTGGCCTGCATGAGTTGGGCCTGGCTTGCACAGCCTGGCCAGCGGCATGCAGGCAAACAAACATGCCTTATAAGATAAATTGTGATGCCTCCTTATGCTCTGATTTCAAGAAAGGGGGATGGGGTTTCATGGCCCATAACTGCAGAGGAGAGTTGGAGGTGCTGGAAATTTCAAAAGGGTGTCAAGCCCACTGCATGCAGAGGCATTGGCTGCGTACTGGAGTATGTGTTGTGCAGCTGATCTTGGCATGACACAGGTAATTATGCTCAGAACATATAACTAAAGTAGATTCGCAAACAACATTGGTGTTTATGGCATAAACTTTGAAAGTGAAACGTGTATGCCTTGTGTCATGTGTATGTTCAAGCTTTCAGTTGTTCCTCTTCCATCTCCCAAATGTACATGAGTGGCCGAAAATGTGTATGCCTTGTGTCAAGCACATAAAAATATGAATGCATGCAGCATAGTAATCCCTTCAGTCAAACAAAATGGTGCATACCACCACATGAACATCAAGGGAAATATTAAACAAATGATGAATACTGTTAGTAAGGTACTGTTAGCAAATAGATATTTATCTTCCATAGAACAGTTATCCATGCCTAAGATACTGTTAGTAAGGTAGCAATAATCTATCTATACTATTGTGCTCATTCGCCTAAAACATTCAATTTTTCAATCTAATTTAGCCATAGCAATTTCCTATACTGTTGTCTTTTGCAGAGCTAAAAAAAAAGGGCACTTTAGCAGACCACTACTTTTATTTCATGCTCTACTGCTCATTGCTGGTTATAGAACATATATTATCTTGGAATCCTAAGAACTGCAAAGTTACTAAGATCCCCACAATGGATGGGTGCCCGGGTCACAGGAACACATGGATCTTCAAAACCTGCCTAAATGGATTCAGACTATATATCACTTGGATTTCTAAGAACAACAAATGATCGCTTTGTCCTCTTGAATTTCTCCCTTCCTGTTACTGGCAAATAGCCTTAGACATTTACACCTAAAATCAGAACCAATGCACAACAGCACACCAGCAACTTCTGTAATCTTCTCTCTAGACTCTATTAATAGAAGTAAAACATGTTAAGAACTCAAGGCCTGATTTCTCGTCTGCATCGATTCACCTAATAAAAGCTGTTTATGACATGAAAGCAACAGATTTGGTTATACAACACTCAAAGAGCCAACCATTGGGTGCATTAGAATCAATTTCGGAAAGATACTTTATTTTTATCAAAATGTATTGCGGAAACCTATGTGTGAATCGACCCAACCCTAATCCCCGATGTCTTTCAAACAAAAATTGAATGCAATATTTTCCACATCAGAAAACAATCATCACGCATACTATAGTACTACAATCTAGCGCGTGCACAAGCCATTCGAAACATAATAACCAGATGCAACCAAGTGATGAACAGAGCCATATCTGGCACAAAACGAAACACCCACATCAAAATGCGGGCCGCCAGGCCGCAGGGGAAGAAGCCAACGCTACAGCGCCTATCAATCCACAAACAGTACCAGCGATCTGTGAGGAAGAGTGCGAGGGAGTGCAGACCTGAGAGCCTGGAGAGGCGGGCGAACCCGGGGCCGACCCTGCTGTCATGCCGGCGGCGCGGTGGCAGAGGGGCTCAGGCGACAGGGGCGATGCGGGGATTAGGGAACGGAGTGAGGAGAGGTCCTGAGAGGGTCCGGAGATCGTGTATTTGTATGGTCTAGCCTGGTTGGTATCTACTCACAATGTTATATGGAGACAGCGTATGCAGCCATGTTTAATTACTTTCATAATTTGTAGTATATAGTTAGCCTGGCTGAGTTAAGATGATAAATTCTATTAGAGCATGTCGCTGTTAGAGTATTCCCTACAGAATTTGGAACTTTCAGGTGTTCACCTCGTCGTACAACAATTTTTAGTCGTTAAAGAAAAGCAGTGGCTCTTGTTTCGGCCGTGGCATCATCTCCACCCCCCCCAAAAAAGCAATAGCTCTTGTCCCCCCGACTTGGCACCCTCGCCCTTGCTGCCGGCTTTGCCCCCCAAGCGAGCGAGGAGGGGGTAAGCTCCGATGAAACCATAGATCGCCTATGACGCCATATCCCCCCCCTCCCGTGGGGCCGCTCGCCACCACCATAGTCGGAGCTCACCCTCCCTGACCTAGTCCGACCGATACTGCCACCATCGCCACTAACTCCACTAAACCACTCGCCGCTCAGCTCCACCGCCTAGCCAACCTTCCTCCCCGGTTGACCCCTTCTATACCTGACAAAGTTAGAGATGATAATGAAAAAGCTCGCCGAAACCTTAGAAAGTAGATCTAGGAGAATAAGAAGATAGGAGAAGGATGAAAAAGGAGGCTTATCTGGCACGGATTATCCACTGCAGTTGCCATGGTGACAGATCCTAAATAGCTAGAGGGGGTCAATAGCCTATAAAAATTCCTTCGAAGCAGTAGACAATCCGATTAGTACTAGAAATAAATTCAGTTTTGTGCTAGCCTACCGGGGTTGCAAGCTATCTACCACATGCTAGTGTCCTATGCAACTAGAGCAATCACACAATCCTAATACACTACTTGCACAAACTAAACCGCGGAGAGGGGAACCGAGGGGGTGCAAAAGTAGACCAATCATGATCTCGATGGATCAATCCACAAGTGAATACCGAGGGACATAAGATTTTTATCCTGAGGTTCACGTGCTTGTCGGCACGTCATTCCATGTTGTGTCGACCGGACACTCGGTAGTTCGGTGGCTAATTGGCGTCACAAGCTAAGCCCTCACCGAGGGCAACACGAACTCACACGAAGTGAGGGTAGTTTAATGACACGAGATTTCACTAAGAATTCCTTTCACGAACTCCCACGAGGTAGGATCAAGACCCCTCACAATCAACAGGTGTGGCCAAGAATAATCACCAATCTTACTCAACACCTCTCCGTTGCTCCAACCATCTAGGTGAACGCTCACTAGTGTCACTAGATGCTCAATCCCTTAGCAAATGCACTAGAAACTCTCTCTCTTTTGATGAAACAAAGTGCACAAGATGAGATGCAGCTCCAATAGATGTCCAAGAATACAAAGTGCCAATAGAAACTCCCCCAAGTTGGCCAACATGCTTAAATAGATGCCACCCAAAGAACCTAACTGTTACACTCAAATTAGCCCTGATTGCTCACTAACCGGACGCGTCCAGTCACTCAGATGCTACCACATGGCAATAGATTTAAGCTGCTCCGTCGATCTCCAATGGCTAAGAACCAACGAGAATAAGCTAAGTTTGATAGGATGAAGGATGAAAAAGGAGGCTTACGTCCGCACGGATTATCATTGCACGATTGCCATGGTTGTTGATCCTAACTTGCTAGCACATATGATCAATAGCCTAACAAAATTCCTTCACCGACTAGAGAGGTCGATTAGTACTGAAAATCACAACCAGATGCGTTTTGTGCCCTCGATCCGGGTTGCAAGCTGTCTACCACATGCTAGTGTCCTATGCAACCATCCAATCTCAACCTAATACACTACCGGCACAAACTAAACCGCTGGAGAGGGGTCACCGGGGGGTGCAAAACGTAGACCAAACATGATCTCTAGTCACCAATCCACAACGTGAACCACCACCGGGACATTTCACTTGTGTTTCTGGTCACCCTTCCTCCAACTTGCTAACCACTTTGTGTCTATCTCTCAAGCACGTGGGTCAGCACTTCCAAAGCTCTTGGCAAGGGTTAAAAGATAGCACACTAGATCCTAATGCAAATGCAAGTGAAGATTCACCTGGTGGCACTTAGATAACCGTCTTTACCATGAGATCTTCCTCTTAATAGTATGATTATCTATCCTAAACCCGGCCATCAACTTCTCTACACACCTATGACCGGTGAAATAAAAAGAGGTTATACCTTTGCCTTGCGCTTTCCATTTCATCTCCTCTTCTCTTCTCTTTTCTTTTTTTCTCTAAAGGTGAGCACTTGATCACTTGTGGCATCACCACCACCACCATCTTGATCTCTTCACTCTACTACTTGGGTTGGACCACTCTTTTCTTAAATGCTACACACTTAGTAATAGGGTCAGTCCAATAAATTTCATCAATTAGTCAAAATCAAACACTAGGGACTTTTACATGGCCAACGCAGGGAGGCTATGGGATGGGCCAAACACATGGGAGGATAGTTTTGCTTGCTAGTGAGGTCCAATGGCTAAGAAGAGGGGGGCGGGTGAAGAGGTTTGCGGGCGGAGAGGTGGGTGGGTCACAAATGGGTGTGCAGGCGTGCGAGGTTTCATTTTAATATTTACTTAAGATGATATTTGGTTGCTAATGTAAGAATATAATGCATAAGATAAATAAATTAGAGTCTGTCTACATGATGTTGGAGTGTTTTGGGGATAGGAACACCCTCCCGCCCCTAGCATCACCCGTGGCCATGGCGTCCTGGCCATGGCTTTACCAAATGCCATATAGCTATACTGATAAATTAAGTAGATAAACAATGTCATCGTATTTATTATTTATAACCATTTTTATTGCTCTTTTTTATTTTATTATTTTTAATACTTTTTGTAATATATTAATATTAATTAATATTTGTTAATCATATAATAATAATGTTATTTTTTGGTAATTGCTAACCATCTTTGTGCCTATCTCTCGGGAGCTAGGCTGAAGATGTGTGGATTGAGGTATTGTCTCTTTGTCTTATGTCTTAGGTTCTCGAGAATAAGGGGATGTGTGGACTGAGGTATGTCGAACGGTCTCTACTTTTGTGCAGTTTTTACTTGAAAACTGCTGTGCTCATGAATCATTTTTTGAACATTTCTTACTTGTGTTTCAGGTGCCAAAGAGCGGTAAAGGCAAAAGAGGGCTCTTCCGATGAACAAAGACAGGTTCATAAGCAAGATGTTCCTCCGTGGGAATTCAGTCATCATTATTCTCTAAAGGAACCCGAAATGAGTATCTTGTACACGACACACGTGGAGGACTTGGTTTTACGTCTTGTTGCGAACTTGAACTGGATGTTTTTTTTAAAGCTATTGACGAAGTAACAACATGAATCATCAGTTTCATCAAATTGTTAATGGCAAACACTGGGACTTATGCTTGGTTATTTTGAGTGAAATGGTAAGGGACTCCAATAACATGACCCAAACCCAAAATGAGTTATGCACAGTGAGTTTTTTGCGTGATAAAAATCGCCTCCAACGGAGGACGGTCGAAGAGACTGCGGCGGAGAGGTGGGTGGGTCACAAATGGGATACGGGTCGCCCACCGCCCCTTTTTAATATTTACTTAAGATGATATTTGGTTGCTAATGTAAGAATATAATGCATGAGATAAATAAATTAGAGTCTGTCTACATGATGTTGGAGTGTTTTGGGGGATAGGAACACTCAATTTTTTAAATTATTTATCTTTCTCCTCGCCCCTACCATCACCCGTGGCCATAGCGTCCCTGGCCATGGCTTTACCAAATGTCATATAGCTATCTTGATAAATTAAGTAGATAAACAACGTCATCGTATTTATTATTTATAACCATTTTTATTGCTCTTTTTTATTTTATTATTTTTAATACTTTTTGTAATATATTAATATTAATTAATATTTGTTAATCATATAATAATAATGTTAGTTTTTGGTAATTGCTTGCATCTAGCGAGCCTATCTCGGGAGCTAGGCTGAAGATGTGTGGATTGAGGTATTGTCTCTTTGTCTTATGTCTTAGGTTCTCGAGAATGCTAGGGGATGTGTGGACTGAGGTATGTCGAACGGTCTCTAGCTTTTGTGCAGTTTCCCTTGCTTGAAAACTGCTGTGCTCATGAATCATTTTTGAACATTTCTTACTTGTGTTTCAGGTGCCAAAGAGCGGTAAAGGCAAGAAGAGGGCTCTTCCGATGAACAAATACAGGTTCATAAGCAAGATGTTCCTCCGTGGGAATTCAGTCATCATTATTCTCAGGAACCCGAAATGAGTATCTTGTACACGACACACGTGGGGCGTTTATTTGCTAGTACATTGCTAATTTGCTATTGAGTAGTATGTATGCCGAATGCTCAAAACATAGGAGTGTATTCTAGGACTTGGTTTTACGTCTTGTTGCGAACTTGAACTGGATGTTTCTTTGAAGTATTGACGAACCCCCACAACATGAATCATCAGTTCCAATCTGTGAGCCAAATTGTTAATGGCAAACTACTGCCAGATGTATGCTTGATTATTTTGAGTGAAATGGTAACTAACGTTTGCTTGAAACCCACGACCTTCACGATCGAATGACACATTATTTTATTTTACAGTTCAGTGGTTCATGATCAGCCAATTATTTGTAACTTTATAACTGGCGCACAATTGGGGAAAAATCACTGAACATACGTCAGGGCTTAGGAATGATCACTTTGGAAGAGGGGGTTCTGCTGTTATAGATCATTCCTTTAGCTTCTTGCATGAATACACGAAGAGCCTCAGTAGCAAACCAGTCAATTGCATTCACCAGAGTCCAGAGTACTAAAAAATATCAGCTTTTTTCGAGGCTTAATTTGAGGAGGCCTCAGTGCAGCAATGGCCTCAATAACGACATGCACACCTCACACACCACGAAAACCAAAAACACACACCCAAAAAAAACAAAGAAAAACCCTTGACACATGTATAATTGATAATTGTTGATGCAATGAAGAACAGAGTTTTGAACACAGTTTGAAAGTTTTACATAACTCAAAAAGAGATGGAATTGTAGCTTTTATGAGCACTGCTACTAATAATCTTCACAGAGCATGGCTCTGTAATAATATTGTTGACGCTCAAATTGGGCCCGAGCCAATTTTAAGATCTTCGCGTCAACAAATATTATTAATCACAAGTTGCACCAACAGCAGGCGATCCGGTTGCGAATGAGGAGCACTCTCAGACAAGCACCTGAGCTGCAGCTAGCCTAGCAATTGGAACCCTGCAGAAGGTATTTCATATAAAAAACAGTTAAGATTTTGCTACCGTTAACAAAACCGGCATGTAAAGAGATATACTTCTTGGATTGAACCATGAGTTTATCACTTGAACAACCTGAAAGGGGAGCAAGAAACATAATCCAGCCCAGCCTTTGCGAAGAAAGCAACTGATGAAGGCTCTCCACCATGTTCTCCACAAATGCCCACCTGTTTGTTTACATAAAACACCAAACAATCAAACCATGGTTTCTAAGGAAACGAAGCAATGTCCACACATCCCAAAACTAACCTTCAAGTTAGGCCTAGTTTGGCGGCCCCTCTCTGTAGCAAACTTAACCAGTTCGCCCACTCCCCTCTGGTCGAGAACCTGATAAGTTTATGGACATTCAAAAAGCGAGTTATATATAAGTTTTGACCATAGCACACAAGTACACCAAAAGTCAGGGGGGTATGCGAAATGCCAAGACGACATGAGATGCTCACATCTGTAAATGATAGAAATACATGTAGATGAGAGGGTGACAGAGTTGCAACAGTTACCTCAAAGGGATCATGCTGAAGGATACCCTGAGCCAGGTAAATGGGAATAAACTTTCCCACATCATCTCTGCTGTAGCCGAAAGTCATCTGTGTGAGGTCGTTCGTTCCAAAAGAGAAGAACTCAGCCTGCTCTGCTATCTGCCAGGTTGTGAAACCAAAACAACAATGTCAGATTTCAAATTAGCATAGTCGGAATGTGCAGATAAACCTCTTCTCAAGGTTTGGGTGACTCTGATGGTTTTATTTACTAACCAATTCATTTAAAATATAATCTACAAAGTCAGTGTAAATAGTCATATTTTAAAATTTCTGAAATAAGGGAGCTTGTTGTTTCCTACCTCATCAGCCACTAGAGCTGCCCTGGGAATTTCAATCATAGTTCCAATTTTGTAGCCAATAGTTTTACCCATACTGGCGAAAACTTTCTCAGCAACTTGACGGATAACAGCCACTTGATTTCCCAATTCCTGGAAATATCAAATGTCAGTTGTTTAACTCAGGTCACTGTAACAAAGTTAGAGTATTTCAAGAAAATGAATTTGGTGGAAGGCAAACTGGGTGTAAGTGACCAGATAAACAAAACTCACATGTGTACAGAAATTAGTTGTTTATGCAATTTGGGCATCAAATGGATTTTGTCATTTTGAACTGCAGAGATACTATATACATTAATACGAAAATAAAGATGCACACCTGTGGTGTTCCAACAAGAGGAACCATAATCTCTGGGTAAACTTCAACACCCTGGTTGGACATTGATATGGCAGCTTCAAAGATGGCACGGGCTTGCATTTCTGTTAACTCAGGGTATGATATACCAAGCCTGAAAATTTTGGCAGTTCCAACATTAGTCAAGGTATAAATGTACAGTGGGTTTATCTTTCTCAATATTTCACTAACAAGAAAACCTGCTAAATAATCCATAAAAATGCAGCTATAAAAGAACAGAGAAAACATACGACCAAATGGATCTGTGAATAGAACAGCAGCAAACCAACCTGCACCCACGGAAGCCAAGCATGGGATTTACTTCTGCAAGCTTTTCAACTCGTTCAAGGGCTTCCTGCTCATTGGCTCCCGTTTCAGCACACAATTCTTTCACAATTTCCTCAATATTCCCTTCTGGAAGGAACTCGTGGAGTGGAGGGTCCAGAAGTCTAATAGTCACGGAAAGTCCTGAAACACAAATATGAAAGTTCAGACCAGTCCTGCACTTCAAAATACAGTCTGGACTCTGGAGTAGCTATCATTTATGTTCAAGCCTAATTTGTTTATTTATTATTCTGATATCTGTTTCTATGGAACATGTTGCATATAATACTTGCTATGAAAGATAAAACAGAATGGGAGAACTTTCCTAAGTTAAATCATGATGAATAATATATCATAGTTATTGGCGCAATTATTCTTGTTATTTGAGTATTTTGCAGCCTAATGTTGCACATTTATGTACTTCTCCCTTTCTATAGTCAATGATTTTTTTTCTTCTTAATAATAATGATATGCAGCTCTCCTGCGTGTTTGAGAAAATACATATTTGCTTAACTGAGAGAAGTTTGCTTGCTCCTGTTTTGTTCAGTAAAACTAGTGCATCCAGTTCAATACGAGATCAGTAAATGAATGCATTGTGATTTTCACTTACCATCCATAGCACGGAAAATGCCCTCAAAGTCAGACCTCTGATAGGGCAGAAGGCGATCGAGGGCCTGCTGCCTCAGTTCAACTGTGGGAGCCATAATCATCTGCCTTACAGCCTTAATCCTCTCATCTGAAGCAAAGAACTGCCAAAGTACAGGGAAAAAACATGAAACTATTTTCCTTGTCTAGAACAAATAAATAAATAAATTTCCAAGTATCCTAGCCAAAATATGTTGGATGTAACTATAACAAAGTACTAAATACATACCATGTGCTCTGTCCGGCATAGTCCAATTCCTTGTGCCCCATTGTTTCTTGCAGCCAATGCATCCTCAGGGGTATCCGCGTTAGCCAGAACCTAGAACATATGCATAAATAGCCATTTCTGATGAAAATTGTGTAATGTGGTTGCCTAGCTTTAATCACCTATCTAAATAGATAAACCCAATAGCCTTTTTAGCTGATTTGAGTTTCAAAGGAAATTTTGTCTGTGTTTTGACTAGCAGTACATATTGGTTATTTCTGAGATTTTTACCTTGAGCTTTCTAACTTCATCCACCCACGACATGAAAGTTCCCAAATCACCACTGAGGGCTGGTGGGGAAAGTGGCTGCTTTCCAAGGATAACTTCACCAGTTGATCCATTCAGCGAGATCCACTCACCTTCTTGCAGCACCTTATCTCCAATCGTTACAGACTATACAAGTAAAGTAAACATAGCAAAGTAAGCATCTATATATCACAATCACATTACAAAATTTTACATGGCATGTTGGCTTCTGCATTACAAAGGATGATAAAAAGAAAGAATTCAACTCACCTTCTCAGCATCATTGACACGAATGCTTGAGCATCCCGAGACACAGCATTTCCCCCACCCACGTGCCACCACAGCAGCATGGGAAGTCATACCACCTCTCTCTGTAAGAATACCAGCAGCTGCGTGCATGCCACCAACATCCTCAGGGCTGGTCTCCGCCCTTACCTATTTATATATATATTTCCGAAGGAAAAAATTATCAGCATGCAAAAACTGAAGAAATGCTACATGGAGCTTTTCATATAAAGCGGTTGTGATCAATATGGTTCTGTGTGTGTAACTCTGCAAGCAACTATTCTTAAATGTCCAGGAAATAAATTTTGAAAAAAACTTGCTGTTGCAATTAACAGATTTTTTTCATCGAAACACAAGGTCAACAAAATGACATGAAAAAATACAGAACAGAGGATGAAAAGGATATATTACCAGAATAGCAGCTTTGCCTTGGGCATGCCATGCCTCAGCATCCTCAGCAGTAAACACAATCTGGCCCACAGCTGCACCAGGTGACGCTGGTAGACCCGTGGCAATAACTTGATCCTTGTATGCCGCCGGGTTCTCAAACTGGTTTTCCACAAGACAAGAGCAAAAAAAAAAAAAAAGGATTCTTAATATACATCTAGGACACACTGAAAGATTTGATAAGCCGTTCATGGTTACTATTGTTTACCTGAGGATGGAGAAGCTGGTCCAGGTGGCCTGGTTCAACCATCTTAATGGCTTGACGGGGCTCAACAAGACCCTCGCTAACCATGTCCACAGCGATCTTCACAGCACCTGCGCCGGTACGCTTTCCTGTTCTGCACTGCAACATCCACAGCCTGTTCTCTTGAACAGTGAATTCGATATCCTGCATCGATCACACATCAAGAACCAAGTCAGCCTGATTTCATAGCCAAAGGAAGTACTACCTCGCTCGTCTCGCAAAGTTTGAAGACACGAAAGCTAAGTAATTTGTTACCAAAAATTGAGTTGGTTAATATACCTGCATTTCTTTGTAGTGGCTCTCCAGAATGTTGCAGTTCTCAACTAGCTCTTCATAAGCCTGTGGCATGACGTCCTTCATGGCATCAAGATCCTCTGGGGTTCTAATTCCAGCGACCACATCCTCACCCTGAGCATTGATCAGGAACTCGCCGTACAGCTTCTTCTCTCCAGTGTTAGGGTTCCTAGTGAAGAGCACGCCAGTGCCAGAAGTGTTGCCCATGTTGCCAAACACCATGGACTGGACGTTCACGGCAGTGCCCACCAGGCCGGTGATCTGGTTAATGCTCCTGTACTTCTTTGCCCTGGGGCTCTCCCACGAGTTGAACACAGCCAGCACTGCTAGCTCAAGCTGCTTCTTGGGGTCTACAAGGCAGGCAAACGTACACGGCAATTAATTAATGTTACATGATTTTGGTGCACAAGGAAATCAAAACAGCTTCACTTATATCAGGAGACTTGTTTCATACAGACACTGCTGGTGAGTGACTGAGGGTACCGTACCTGAGGGGAATGGCTCTCCCTTAGCTGTGAGGTAGACTTCCTTGTACTGACCCACAAGCTCCTTGAGGTCAGCGGCAGTGAGGTCAGTGTCGTTCTTCACCCCCTTGGCTTCCTTCATGTGCTCAAGCTTCTCTTCGAACAGTGAGCGGGGAATGTCCATGACCTGGTAAATAAACAAGACAAGCAATTAAAATCTGATGACAGCAATTTGAGTCATCGTTCTTTCCTCGAGTCCGACAAACCAATCAAGTTTACATATGGTCGGTTTAGTTGGTAGCGTGAGGTTCAACACTGACAACGACCTCTACGTTAATTCTGCGCAGGAATAGGAATATTACATTCAGTTGTGCGCATTGGCCTACGACTACAAGGTTTGGTTCCTCATCATCTGACGAAACTATGTTCACCTTTTGTTGTTTTTCCTGAAGAAAAAAAAAAAGGCTTTTGTTCTTTTACACCATCACTTAGCACTTGTGTGACAAAACATGTTCTCAGACCACGGAACTGTTAAAGTAGTTTAGTTTTTTATTAAAAAAATAGACCGGCATCCACAACATCGAATTACCTTTTTAAAAAACTCTTCATAAAATTTGCCATGAATATCTAGATGTTGGTATACTTTTTTCTATAAAATTGATTAAAACTAAAGAAAATTTTTTTAGACCAAAGCTCAAGTTTTGCTATAATCTGCAACTGGGGAAATAAATACTCCTATTATTATGTTTCTGGTGCTAATAATAAAACAACAAGAGCGAGCGCCTAGTCCAATCGCTGTCTCCCTGGCCTGACGGGCCGAATAATCCAACCCCCAAACCCAAACCACGTTCGTTTCCCCCAAGGAAACGGCACACGCCATACTCCTACGGCTGGCCCCACTTGGCAAACAGACAAAAACTCCAGCCTTGGTGGACCCATCCGGCCGGCGGCCGCAAGCGCGCGGCGCAAGCCCAGCCCATGCAGCAGCCGGGCGTACACGGGTGGGTCAGCCACGCCACGCCGGCGGCGATGGAGGATGGATCATGGATGGGTGCGTCGTCGATGCGCGCAAAACTAGGCATCCTAGTGGGACAAGTAGTAGCAGCATGCAGTAGGTAACAGGAAGCGGACGGACGGACGGAAATGGAAACGGACGAGGTGCTGAGTCGGCGCAGTGCTGCGAGCAGCAGGTAGCAGAAGAAAACAGGAATGAATGAATACTCACGACGTTGCCGAACATGTCGAGGAAGCGGCGGAAGGAGTCGTAGGCGAAGCGCTCGCCGCTCTTGGCGGCGAGGCCGGCGGCGACGTCGTCGTTGAGCCCCAGGTTGAGCACGGTGTCCATCATGCCGGGCATGGAGACGGCGGCGCCGGAGCGGACGGAGAGCAGGAGCGGGCGCTCCGGGTCGCCGAGGCGGGCGCCCATGTACTCCTCCACGAACTGGAGGCCGTCCAGGATCTCGGCCCACAGCCCCGCCGGGAGCGTGCACCCGGCGTCCTGGTACTGCTTGCACGCCTCCGTCGACACCGTGAACCCCGGCGGCACCGACAGACCGATGCTCGACATCTCCGCGAGGTTCGCGCCCTTGCCGCCAAGCTGTATTTTTTTTTTTTTTTGTTTTGTTTACACATCATGTATCAAACCATCATCAGTCATGAGAGAAAAACATTGTTGTGAGAAAAACATTATTGGAACGACTGATAAACCGACTTGACGAACGGAAAGAAAAAGTTTGGTTCTCACCAGTTGCTTCATGCTCTTGTCGCCCTCGCTCTTGCCCTTGCCGAAGTAGAACACCCTCTGCGAATTGGAACATTGAGCGGGCGCCATTAGCACGTATGGCACTAGGCAGTTGATCACTGATCAGTGACAAATAAGTAGAGTACACAACAGCCGCGAGCTGTGACTGATGAAGCAAGGCCGCCCGGGGGCATCTATTTATAGCAGCGGCGGCCGAGCCTGGCGCCTGCGCCACGGGTGACGTGACAGGGGGAGCGTGTGCAAGCATGTAACACTTTTTTTTTTTTTTTTTTTGGTTTTTCACAACCCAGTGGGAGGAGCCCCCTTGTGAACAATAGATGGCCAAACGTTTATTAATTTGGGCACAAAATCGGTCGAGCAAAAATCCATGTTCGGATGAGCTTTACACGTACGTACTGTGGTGGTTGTTTTTGTGTTTGCAAAGTTAGAAACGGTGTCAAGCAAGTGAAAACACGCATGCCCCTGCTAACTAGCCAGAGCATACATATCCGGACGCCCGCGGCCACATCACCACCATGCTTGTACTAAAGGCCACTGTGTGTGTGCCTTGCCTACAGTGCTGCCCCCCTTTCTTTTTTTTTTTTTTATCATGCCCCCTTTCTGTTTCATCAACGACAGACTAGTTATGTTCAAAAAAAAAAAAAAAAAAAAAACGACATACTAGTTGATGTGTGCATCGCTTGCTTTCCTTTCCTACGTGTGCTCTAATCTAGTAATTTGTTTTCCAAAACACCCTTGCATGTTTACACTGTTTTATTTACTTACCTTTTCCGAATGAAATCGAGATCGAGTATAAGAAAACTAGTAATGTGAAATTATTAGCGTGAGCATCTTCATCTTCTTGTACAACAAAATTATCTTGAAAATTCGAACGTACGGTCAGTAAATGGTGGTGTGCCACAACTACTGTACATTTCTACTACTACCACCGGCCGTGTCACCCACCCTTGTTTGTTCCATGCGTGAATGCGCGATGCATCCAGGCAGAAAAAAAGGAGAAACTGAAAGGTGAATTGATCATGCTGCTGCTAGCGCCCAAGCGCCGCTTCTGTGACTCACGCTGTCGTGTCAAAACGCACGCACGCACGCACCGCCAGCACACATGACGCGGTGACGAACGCTGCCTGCTTGCTTGCTTGATTCCTGGAGTTCTCTCTGCTACTCGCATTTGTGTTATGCATCGAGAGATGACCTACTGATGACCAGGCATTTAATTTGCATAGCTGGGAGGGATGAACATGTGGAATTTTTTTTTTAACACCTGCTGGTTTAATTTCTTTGAGAACTGAATATATATCATGTATGGAATGTCTGCATCCTGACAACGTGTATGGATGATCACATAAGCCGACTGATAAGACAAACCGACTGATTTACTATGAGAAAAAAATATTGTTCGAACAACTGATAAGTTTGACTTATAAGAAAGTGAATTGGACGAATTTCTTGCGATCAAGGTAGGACATACAGTAATTAAGAAGTTTATTATTGCTACTAATAAGTGGAATCTTGCAACTAGCCAAGCCAAGCTACAAATTGCCATGCCGCACCGCCTGGTCAAGGTGTGAACGAACGGGCATTTTTTTTTTTCTTTATCGAGCCATGCATGCATATCATACGGATACAGGTACTTGGATTTGGCTAGTAGGATAAGGGTAAGGCCGGATCGGATTGGAGTCCCCTGTCAAGCACACGCCGGCAGGCCATGGCCGCCACGCATGGCTAGCTGCACAACCGCAGCAGCGGATAGCGTTGTTCGTCGTGGCGTACGTCAGGATGGGTCGCCCGTTGCGGCGTCCGCGTTAGCTAGACGATGGGATCGCAGCCCAGCTACAGTGCTACACGTCCCTCCTGATCTCGGCGAGGATTTTTTTCCCCTCATTTTATTCTAATTATTGTCTTTTTCTCGTCGATCGGGAGAGCTTACGTGCGATCCGATCGTTTCTTGTCTGTGACGTCGCTTGACTACTTGAGTTATACGAGTAGTTGGACAGCAGCAATAGATGAGAAAAACGGTTCCTTCAATTTGGAATTGAGAGAGTCTATAGTAACTGTTTGGTTAGTACAGTCCCTTCGTTCCGTATTGATTGTCGTTTAATTTGGAAAATAGGATTTGAACATATGCATTCACTACATTTGACCCTGCACCTAGACACCTCCGCCATCTATGTTCATAATCTTGGATAAACTCATACAGTAGAAATAATGAAACAACGGGAGTAGCAGTGTAGTAATTAAGTGTGGCTATGCATCCAACCACCTAGGTTAAAGTTCTGCTGAGTTTGAATGTGATTACATCCTCCTAATTTTAATATATGAAGAAGAAATCACCTAGTTACTATCTAATTCCTAGTCCGGTCTCATTTGTTTTAGAAAACAATCCTTTGGTTTTAATCTCTGCTGCAGATTTCAGGAAAATTTCAAAGTGCCTAGTCCCAAAACGAAGGTGAATTCCGGTGAAAAAAAAAAGAATGCAAAATTACGAAAAGAACCAGTGCTCCTGGGGGTGGAGGGGGGGGGTGGTGGTGGTGCGGGCGGCGGCTGCCTTGACACGCTACGCGCTCAGGGCACGCGAGGGGTGCGCGTGGTCACGCACGCACGCCGCGACAACCATCCGGCGCCCCGCGGGCAGCACCGGCGGCAGCGGCACGCTTCCGCAAACCCGCGGGCGGGCGTCCGACTCCGCCTGGTTTCCCGTTCCCATCGTACCACATCGTGCCGTCACGTGACTGACGCCGTCATTTCAGTTGGCCAAAAAGAGTGGTACGCCGTTCGGATGAGGAGGCGGAGGAGCTTCCTATCCTGCCCTGCCAGTGAATGAGGTGGACCGCTACGTATGGCAACGGAGAAACGTATGTGCATCCGTTGAAAATTTTCGAAACCTAGATCGCTACATAATCTTCTTACCCAAAAAAAAAACTATCTGCAAAACGTGTTCCATGGGGGCAACTCAAAATGAGTCCCCGGTTGACAAGAATGTATTATTAAACATTATCCGCTGTCTTAGGGGTTAGTGGATTTGCATTGCCACACCGGAGCGGCGCAATTACATATATTTTCCATGAATAAAAAGGAAAATTAAAGTGTGCAAAAACGATTCATGCATCTTGATTCCTTTAGGTTGTATTTGAAAGTATCACAACTATTTCTTCGATAAATTAATTAGATTGTGTTATGGGCCAAACTCTATCTTATTAATGATTGATATATTAAAGGCCAAGGAAGGATTCTATTTTACGTATTAATGATTGATTGACATATCAAAGAATCACTATGTAATGATTTAATTTTTAACAAAATATTTGCATCGGATGATAATCTATAATTCTATAATTGGGCTCCCCACTGTCCCCCCCTCAAAACAAAAAAAATTGGTAATGTTGTAGCCAGGCAGGAGTAGTGCCTCTATGTAAGCAGAATTATTATTTACAATGGTTTATACATTTTCACTCACAGGTTCTCTATATTTTGTGTGCACTCTAGAGAGCAACTTTGCTTTCTGCATCTTCGACCAGTGAGGAATTCAAAATAGAGGATTTATATTTATTGATCTAACTAAATAATGTGTTGGAGGATATTTTTTCACCAAAATCTCTATTCATATGAAATGAGAATTGAGAAGGATGTAGAGTCATAAAAAGTCTCTTGAAGTTTGCTCCTATGGCCTTATGGGTCCTATGAGGCAATGATCTTAGGATCCCTACATGGCCTCATGCATCGCAAACACATTAGTGAAGTTGAAACTTGCAAGTCCTGGGAGACAAACACTGGACATAACTGAGACATGACAGCCGTAGAAAATTCATACAAGTAGGGAGTACCTCTCATCGGCAACGCCTGCCTGCCAACATTTGTTGCTAGTAATTAAATGGCTGCTACTATTTGAAGCCAGAATTTGCCCCTGATTATTGTCGGTAGATCGAATTTGTGGGGAAGTGAAGATGCCATTGTCACATTGGCACGAACGGGCAAAGAAAAATGCGCCGTATACATGTCCGAGAGAAAGTCACTTGATTGTGTTTGTGCCAAGTGAAGTGAACCTTGCTGAACCAAAAGTCCCCGTGATTTCTTGGATTTAGCCGCATAGATATAGGAAAAAGAAAAGGTACTTCGATTCTTGTTTTTTAGCTGCGTCATCACAAGAGAGGAGGAGGCCACTTGCTGGATGGGTCGATCGATCATCCTACCGTAATAATCAAATTGCTAGGTTGCCAAGCAAGGTGCATCTGATCAATGGCGCCCCTGTCGATCTATCCGTGGATTCCATACTCGATTCCGTTCACATTCTTGATGTATGTGCGGATGTACTGAGCCAAGGAAAAATTCTTGCGTGACCAGAGTTGTAGTTGTAGCATGATAGCATTGTGCTCGCCTGGTTTTGGCGAAAACCATGGGCATGGCCCTCTGCAGTAAACGTACTGCCCGGCAGTTTATCTCATTCTTAGATCTTACCTAAGGTAATTAGTATCGCTACAAAATAGACGGCGTCACTCTCTATTGTTAGTCATGCGGCAGTTTGTCTTGTTGTAAAAAAGGTTTCAAAGTGAAAGGGCCACTGGTCTTGTGGTAGGATAATTCAGATGGACGCTACCCAGATGGCATGACATATTTTTTCTAGAATTTTTTCAGACGTCCAGTGACACTGTACATTTCCCACGCAATCTCTTTGTGTAGGTGTGGTGTGGAGTGTATGTTTTATATGTCTCCTATTGTACTCTCTAAAAAAAGGTTCCAAAGCATGAAACACTTAAAAAAGGAATATGTTCACATTTTTTTGTCAAATATTCTTGCTATATATTGTGAATTGTCCGCCGATAAGCTAAGAGAATCTACAAGAATATTTCTAAAATTTACTCTTCAAATTATCATTTAAATATTATTTTAGTAAAAAATTATTTTCTATATCTTTGTATCCTTCAAAAACTGTTATATATCTTGTGTGCACTGCAGTGAACCGCTCTCTTCTTTTAGCTAGCAAGATATCTGAATAGATGATTCTATATTTGAATATCCAACTGCACGAAATATATGTGCTCGTAGCAGCCCACCAGGATGTGGAAGGACTAAGAGAAGAATAAGAATTAAGGTTATAGTACTAGTACCCAATATAAATGTATAAGAGAGAGGAAAAGAACTATATAAGTGATCAGAGTGATTTGGAATTAGTCCAGATCTCCTAAAGCAAAATTAATTTCTATATTTTAGAAGCGATATTTTTAAGTGGTTGATTGGAGAACCCAACAAATATAATTCTAACTTTTTTAGCCACTAATAAAACTCATTAATTTACTAATTATATACTATTACAATGACTGGAGATGCTCTTGAGTTGAGAAAAACCTCACTTCGCATTTGACATGATTGAGCCCTCTATTTGGACCAAGCTTGGGTTGGTCTCAGGCCATCATCTTCATTACACTACGAGAAATAAAAAGAAAATGTGCACTCATGCTAGATTTGGATGAGCCTAATTTGTTGGATGGCCTACCTCCAACAACTTGGATGGGCCTACCTTATGGGTCCTTTTGGGCCAGACCAATTGTGGTACAAGCCCAAAATTCTCGTTTAGTGCCCCACGTTTTTGAAGTAAAAATGAAGATCTTATTCTTATGATGAAAAAATTAAGGGGGAACTCCTTGACATCATTTCTGGTCACTGCCCACTAAACCGTAGCTTCTGTTTTGCATGGATCAGTTAAATTTCCGCTTAGCCATTTCTAGTATGCTAAGAGAGCAATGTATAATAAAAAATTGTATATGAATGTTGAGCTAGAGGATAGAGGAGATAAGAGAGAGGAGAAATGGGTTGTAAGGAAAAAAACTATGTGAGATAGACCGTTGGGCCTGTATTAATAGTAAAGAGCTAACTACTATATAAGTGAGTTAGAAAATAGGCTGCAAAGATTCTTATAGCCAGCAATAACAATTGACTGTATTATTAGTATTGCTCTAAGATGCCTGGACTAGCTTACAATAGTTTGTTTGATCCGCCTTCTAATAATTGGGTTTAAATTGAACCAAAGATGCTCACAAAGGACCAAAGTTGCAATCGCAACGGAACTGTCCCCAAATTGGCCCAAGCAAAGCAAAATGGAAACATCCAAACTTGCTGGTGGGCGGGTTAGTCATGGAGACCCCTCCTATGCTTGCTCACCAACTGGTTGGAATTGTCCATATGCTGGTGAGCTCGGAAAATAGGCATTTTAGAAGAAAATACTTGATAATCTTCACGCTTACGAGGACACCTTGCCCTTGGTACCATGATACATAAGCTCGTGCTTGATGCTGGGATCAGCTTATTATGTGTGATGGTGTGCCAGAGCCAAGCCAGGAATTGGATTTTTTAATGTTAAGGGAAGAGCAAGAGTGTTAAATTTTCAAAAAATAATTTAATTTTCAAAAAATAAAATGGAAAATTTACTTTCATATGGTGGGTTGGGGAGGCCTCGATGCTAGAATCAGCTCATGCCTGATGGTGTGTCTATACATACAAGTTGCTGAGGAAGCACGGATTTTAGTAAAATCCCGTCCCGTTTTCTACTTTTATCCTGCCTGGTTTAGTGTTTTTGGAATCTCATTCCGTATTTGTGGAAATAGGACATGTTGTTTTGTTTTTGTTTTGGCGGGATCCTGTTTTAATCTAGGATGGTTCTGTTTTCAATCTATGTGTGATATGCTTTAACAAATCACGTGTCCTTGTGTTAATAGAAAAATATGCATGTTTAACACGTTAACACACATGACATGACATGCAGGTAAGTGAATATTAGACCCGGTTTTTCTGTGTAAATTATTGGTGTGACATACATGCATACCTGAGAATGTTAAATCATGTGATATACTATATTGATTTAATTTTCCGGCTTTTGGTCCGTATTTACCAGTTTTCCTGTCAGTTATATATCATCCCTACGCGTACCCATGCGGCCATGCATGCCATGGCGGCATGCAGGCATGTATCCGGCCAATCAAATGCGCTCGCCAGTTGGCTACCGCGCGAATTCATCAGTTTGTAAGAGCAGCAAAGGGATCGATACCTTTTTTTCGTCGCTACGGGCGCGGCGTCAACGACCGCCCTCAGCGGCGGGCAATGCTGGCCGCGTCCCGCGCCGGCATCGGAGCGGATGACGCTGGCCTTGGCGAGCGGCGCGGCCCTGGTCGCGGCGACCGATCGGCGGGCGAAGGAGGTGGCCCTCCTGCTGCCTTTGGAGCTCGGCTTCTGGAGGCAGATGGCCCCGGAAACCGACGCCGCCGCCGCCATCCTTCCGACGATCCTCCCTTCTGCCCCGATGCGCCAGGCCGGGAACGAAGAAGAAGGCAGTCCATCAGCCGCGTAGCTCGTGCGCGATCACATGCAGCAACATGTACAGACAGAAAGAAAGCCGAGAGAGAGCTATAGCTGCTTGCTTACGTGTGGCCGGAGCGCTGCTGGCTGTTGACCTGGCGGGCTAGCGAGCTCGATCCCGAGCTCCCCACCGGAGCTCGAACCGAACGAACGAACGAACGGTGTGGCGGGAGCGCGCGAGCGAGGCGAGTGAGGGTCGCGGAAAGTTGAGCGCGGAATGCCTTTAGTTGCCTTTAGTCTTATACCGACTGCGAGGAGTGACGGGGTTCACACGCGCCCCCATCGCGGCGGCCGCTCACCTTATCCCGTCTCGCGGCCTGTGGCTCCGGACGACGAGGCGCCTGGCTCCAGGCAATTCGGGGACGGCCCCGGACCTCATCCAGCTCCGGGGGGCTTCCTGGGGCTCCCAAGCGCGAGTGGCTACAGTTTACGCAGCATGGATACGGGTGCGTCTATCAGCATTGGACGTACGTGGATGCGTCATTTTCTTGAAAAAACTTTGATACGTGGATATGCTTAGCTGGTTTTTAATACACATAGATAAATAAATAGAAAATGGTGCATATCACAAATTCTAAAAATAGTAGTAGCTTATCAGTTACCATTTCGCCAACACATATAATTTTACATCACTGGTGTCCTGCTTATGGGTCCAAATTTTGATTGTGTCAACACTCCAACAGCCAAGCATATCTATCGTATTCTCAAAATTCAGTAGGTGAATACATATATGTAGCTAACAATATAGCTCATCCTAGTGGCGGATCTAGGATGGATAAGAAGAGGAGGCCAAACAATGAAGATTTAAGGCTAAATTAAAGCTATAAATTCATGGTGATTTGACACTAAGTAACAATAATTAATGAAGAAATCATGTTTATTAGGGGAGCTGTAGCCCTGGCAGCCCCCTCCCACTCTGGATCCGCCTCTGCTTCATCAATTTCAAATTATAAGTCATTTTAAATTTCATAGAGTTAACATCTCAAGTTTGATTAAAATTTATGACATCTTGTAGTATACTATGAAAATATAATTAATAAAAAATCTAATAATACTTAGTTGGTATTACACGTGCTATTCTACACCCTAGGTGTATAATAATATTCTACACCCAGTAGCTAATACTGAGTAATACTGACTAATACTGAAGAAAATTCAGAAATACTGAACACTACCGAACACCAACTACTAACTAATACTGAATGTGGTTCAGTATCGTTAAGTATTGTTCAGTATTTTTTGGTCAGTATTACTTAGTAGCAGTCAGTATTAGCTACTGGGTGTAGAATAATATTCTACACCTAGGGTGTAGAATAGCGCTGCCGTAGTTGGTATTATAAATGTTATTATTTTGTTATATAAAGTTTTAAACTTAGATGCTTTGGAGTAATAACATTAAAGAGTCAATTTTTTTGCCACTATAATTTTTGTTCTTCCGGCCTCCCATATTTTTTGTTGTCCACGTATTACTGCGTTTTTTTCCGGTTGCTACGGCCTACAGGCCTTCCGTGTTTTGTTGTCCACGCGTTTTTTTTCCGGTTGCTCCGTGCCTTCCGTGTCTCCGTCTTTCCGTGTTTGTTGTTTTCCGCTTGTACTCTCGTTAGGTCTCTGCTTGGAGCTTGGCCTTTTAGTCTGGTATTTTGTCTTCTTTTCGTTGTTTTTAGTTCAATGTTTTTTTTCGTTATTCCTCTGTGTCTCGACTCCGCTCAGTTTTCTATCTGTTTTTTTTTTCTTCTCCTCCTTCTTTCATTTTTTCTGTCTTGGATTTCTTCTTCTTCTTATTCTGTTTTTTCTGTCTTGAACTCAACTCCAGTATTTTATTTCTCATAAACTTAAACAACAAATAATAAGCACAATAGTATGATCTTTTGAACCATTGATCCTTCCATAAAAAAAACTAAAGATTATGGTTTTGATTAGAAACACAACTCATTCTTATTAAAATATAGATCAACAGGTGGTTCAACTAATCATGCCATGAATTGAAATCTAAAACAGTTTATTGTCTAATCCAACCTAAATAAATGTTTCAACGCCTTATGAGGATTGTGACCTGGAAAATTGACATCGCCGTCATCAATGTGTAGACCATTCCTTATATGTCGGTACATAACTCTTTGTTGCCCCCCTCCCCCCAACCCAAAAAAAACTAACTCCTTGTTGACTTTAACCAGAGATTAGAATTACATGTATTTATGGGTCCTCATAAAAGTCCAAAACTTGATATTCCACTATGATAACACATAGATAGTATGGAAATTAAATTTATGATATGTTTACGTCTAAATATTTTTTGTGCTTTGTCTGAGCTACCATATGTGGAAAATCTAGAGCTATCTCCCATCGTAATCATCAATGGATAGACCGAGTCTTAATAATCTGGCAACAAACTCCTTGAAAAGTTTAATCAGAGATTTAAATTACATATATTTAAGGGTCCTAAAAAAGTCATGAAACTTGATCTTTTAGTTGAGTAAATAATGCATAACATGAAAATTAAAGTTATGATATATTTATGTCTAAATATTGTAGCGCTTTGCAACATGAGAAAAACATGTATCAAGGTTATAATTCAATTTAATACAAGTTTAATAGGATATTGTTATATTTTTACCACATTAACTTATATTATGAATGTCATGATCATCATATATAAAACAAATTTAGATTTCACATTTTAGAAAAAGGATGTAACATTAATAGATATGTACATTCTCATTGTCATTTATCATGAAAATTTGATCATTTTCTTTTGTTGCAACACACAGATATGTTTTGTAAGTAGAATATTAAAAAAAAAATCAAATGTATCCTTTTATCTTTTTTACTTTTCACACTAGCCTCACACCCTTCTTATCTCATATGTGACCTATAATTTATGACTCGTGCTCATGTGAGTAATAACAACTCACATGTAATGATAATACAAAGTCTAATTTCAAGATGTATTGAGTTTTGTTGCAACGCTCGGGTAGATTTGCTAGTATAAAGTACTAAAAATATTTAGTTTGTTATTCCATATTTAGAAAAATCAAGCAAAGCCATGTGTTACCGTGTTACGACTGTGGGGTGGCGACACATTATATGTGGCTACACCTACATATTACTATATTGCGACTGTGAAGGCACGTAGCAACCTAGATTTATATTTTTTATTTAGAATACTTCATAGATATGTATTGACCCAAGTATCTTTATTTTTATTTGGGATACTTCATTGATACGTCTCCATCGTGCATCCATCTTGTATTGGAACCGGATATGTATAGTATATTTCGCTAATAGTCTAATGATAATATACAACGAAAACTTGCACTAGCAAATAAGCACCAAATGAGTCTATAAAAATGAAACAATTCCAAGGTAGGTACCATAAAGGTAGAGCATGACTTTAGGGATAAAGAGTTGAAACTAGCTTCATACTAATTCTAAAGATAAAACAAAATTTTATCTTAATTTTCTAATAGTAAACCAAATTTTACTATTTTTAGTTCATTCATGTAAAAATATTTGGATAAACTTTGAAAAAAATTAATTTTATGAATTTTGGATATTCTTAGGCAAAAAAATTTCTAGTTCGATTTACCTTGAATCGAAAAAAAAAAAAAAACCTATAACTAGTCGTTAGCAAAACCACCATAAAAATCATCCAGGATAAATAAAACAAATGATTTTAAAAGCTGAGGGATCAAAAAACTGGTTTTGCGAATGAGGAGGTAAATCGGATGATAGCAAAAGTCGAGGGGGTGGAAAGGACTTTTTTCGTTTTATAGCCCGGCATAACTGCTGGGCCGCATGTGTCATGTCATCTAATCTTCGAAGGAACCCACCAAACCGGCATGGACGAAGAGGCCCAGCCTGCCTACCGGCCTGGGACCGTGGCCATGCGGAAGAAGAAGAAGAAGAACCGGCGAAAAACAAGTGGTGCGCATGCATGCGCGCTTCCCGGCGCCAGCCCCTGCGTCCCCGCCGCGCCTTCGTCCGTTCCATTCCATATTCCAAGCTGCGGCAGCAAGCCACCCGCCATCCCGGCAAGAAAGGCCCTTTAAAGCAACGGACGAGCTCACGGGGGCGAGCACGTAGAAGCAACCGTTGTTCAGGCACGACCGGCGCCGGGAGAGGGGGTGGAGTGGAAGCCTCCGACGCTTCCCTCGCCGAAGCGCCCCCCTCCTCCTCCTCACGCAAGCTCGCACGCATCAGCACCATGGGAACAGAGGTGCTCCGCCCGCACGACTGCCTCGGCCCGCGCTAGGCGGCCGCGGCCGCTGCGCCCCGCCGCCGGGAGGAGGACGGCGGCGGCGCGCCAGGGCCAGGGTCGTGGCGCGCGCGGCGACAGGCGGAGTCCCTCGGCGGCGGTGACGGTGCCGAGGCAGGTCGTTCGGACCAAGGTGGCGGCGGCGGAAGCGTACGCGGGGCCGGCGTTCGGCGCCATGTCGCCGTCGCCGCGGGCGCTGCCGCTGCCGCGGTTCTCCCCAGGACGGCCGCCGACGCGACGACGGTGTCAGCTGGCGTGGACGACGCCGCCACGCGGGAGCTTCGGCGCCTGCTGGGGCTCCATTGACGCGTCAGGCAAATTGTAAAAAGGACTAATAGATCGAGCCATGGCTGCCCATGAGCCCAGCAACACGTACGCAAGCTAGGTTCAGTCAGATGCGTGGCCTGGGTGTCTCTCTCTCTCTTTCCATGGATCCTTCTCGGTTTGCAGCTCTTTGTCTGTCTGCCGTGAGGCCCGAGCTCCGGCTTCGGAATGCCTCCCTTTGCCTGATGTTTTTGTGAAGGACAAAGGGAGGCCAGAAGCGGTGGCACCACGTACTAGTCCGAAACAGGTCGTCAGAGACAGACAGAAGAAAGACAGGAAGCAAAAGTGCAAAACATGCTAAATTCCCACCGCTTTTCACTCCATTTTATGCTCGAATGTGAATGTGTTAACTCTCCCCTTCCTTGCCTCGCCTTCTAATTGTGGGGACTGGGGAGGGTTACCTCTTACCTTCCTCCAAAAAATTGACAGAAATTAAAGTATGCCAGGTTCCCGAAAAGGAAAACTAGGTTTGCTCTAGAGATCTCCTTGGATATTATGCAGCTTGTAAGTGGCCAATGTTGGCCAAGAAGGCAATAATTAACGGAATTGGGATTTGGTCTGATTTGATACATAGTTCACAGTTTCTACAATTTATATGCAAACTAAAAGCACAATCAGAAACCTTACAACAGACGACCACATATACATAGATGCAGTAATTTCAACAAACCCAAGCACACAATCCTCTTCCAAAGAGATAAAGACGAGGCTTGCAGTTACAAATCGTATTTGTGGTTGATTCATGCAGGTTCATAGATGTGGTTTTTGTACAATACATGTCATTTTGGCTCAAGTGTTGTAGCCTTTGGCAGATTACTGTAGAGAACACTATATACAAGTCTTCCATGAACAGGATTGGAAAAAAAAAAGGAGTAAAGGCCTCATGGCTTCTTCAGACTAGTCACAAAGATATAGAAGCCTTATGACCTTATTTATCATGTACAAAGCTCATATCTTCCGGACAAGAACTTGAGCACCGAACTGGGGTTGGAGGGTGAACACCAGCATCGGTGCATGAGCATAAGATGGCGAAACAGTAAAGGCAAACCGCTGAAGGGTCATTGCAAGTGCCACCTTGGCCTCAACCATTGCAAGATTCTGGCCAACGCAGATTGTAGGACCAATCCCAAAGGGCAAGTAAGCACCTAGGTGATAGCTCTTGCCGTCTGCAAACCTTGATGGATTAAACTCCTCTGCATCGGTGCCCCAGACATCATGGTCATGATGGATGGAAATAACAGGGAAGTCAAGACGTGTGCCAGCCGGGATATCTAGTTTACCCAGCTTGATATCCCTAGTGGCAGTCCTATTGATAAATGTAGCTGGAGGATACAGCCTGAGGGTTTCTTTTAACACCATAGTTACCTGATTTCATGGCAACATAGCAAAAGCTTTAATCATTATTCAAGCAAAAATATAGTACTATAAAAATATAGAAAATCATCTCACAAGCACTAAAAATATATGAACTATTCATCAAATAGAAAGACTCACAATTTTGAGATCACTCAGGTTTTCTGCATTTGGGTGCTCATACTTTCCGCACACTTTAAGAACTTCATCACGGGCTTTGACTTGCCATTCTTGATGCAATGCAAGAAGAAGTGTTGCCCATGTCAACAAGTTCGCTGTTGTTTCCTTCCCAGCAAAGTAAAATGTCTTGCACTCATGAATTATTTCTTCAATTTCCATTTTGTATTCGCTCCCAGCTTTGCCGGCTGATAGCATTAACCCGAGCAAATTTTTTGAATTCTCACATTTTGTTCCATTGATTTCAATCAATTTGCGCAAGGAACACTGGATTTCCTGGTTTAACCTCTGCCTTTTTCGGTTCTTCTTTGTTGGTACAAACCTATGGTGAAACAGGTCATATAATGATGTACCTATAAAACTCGTGGGTCCTAAGAATGCAGTGAAAAGAGACAATCTCACCTGAAGCCAGGAATGTAAATAGTCCTCATTGCAAGAAGAGCAAGCATCATCTGTTCCTCTTGCAATTGAAAAATTCGTTTTCCCTCCTCGTAGCTACTTCCAAATGCCACACAGGAAATGACATCTGCACTCAAAGTGTGGAATTCTTTATGGACATCGATCTCAAACTCAGTGCGGCTTCCACCTTTGCCCTCCCATGTATCCAGAACAGATGACGCTGCAGCTGCTATTTCTGGTATCCAAGCCTACAAGGGACAAATTTTGCGTTTAGTGGTAAATGATACTTGATTAGCTGCACCAATCAGATAGCATGCAAATTAGAAAAAAGAAACACTGACCGCAGATGAACATTTTTAGTAATATTTATATTTCTAAATAATTTTGACTAAAGCCATGCTAAGTTGATACTAATCAATGATATTTAATATTTATAAAAATATTTGGTTCTTGTTCTATACGAGAATTCATTAAAAGCTAAGTTCCACACTCGTCACGTCAAAGGGGTATCAACTATCAACATCACATTTACTAAGGACTAACGCTTTCAGCAAAATTGATTGAGAGTCCAAACCTAGTAGTTCTATAAATAAGTTAAAAGAATTAAAGAACGCTGGCGCATACTCTTAAGACACAATCACAAAAGTAACTTAAGCCCAGATTAGCACAAGATTTTAGCAAGGCATACACCCCCTTCGTTGTTGAGATAGGAAAAAAATTTGCTACCTGGTGTGATTTATCAGTCTCACAAATTTTCATGTTTCAAGTATCAAGAAACACCTCCTCACCTTCACCCTCTCCATGTTAAACGCCGGCGAAATCACGCGGCGATGGCGCGCCCAAGTCTCCCCAGAGAGCCCGACGAGCCCCTCGCCAATGAGCTGCCTGGCGAGCGGGTTGTTGCGGGCGGAGCCCGCCTTATCGAAGGCCCCGGTGGAGTCGGTCATCGCGGCCTTGACGAGCTCCGGATCGGAGATCACCAGCCGCGGGCGGGGCCCGAACCAGTAGGCGAACGGCCGCCCGTACCGCGCCGGCCAGACCGCGTACTGCGGCGTGGCGCGGGCGACGACGCCATCGTGGCTGAAGGAGGGGGGGGGTGCGGACCTGGCGGCGGCTAGCAGGTCGCGGTAGTCGGCAGCGTTGCCGGAGAGCAGGCTGCGTGGTGGCCACTGGATTCCCTGCCGCCGCAAGCGGCGTTTCAGGCGGGCGGGACCCACAGGAAGGAGTGGAGCAAGCGGAGCACGTACTGGGCGGCCGCCAGGAGCGCGGCGAAGAGGAGAGCGGAAGACAGGGCGGCCATTGCTTGCTAGAATGCTAGTGCTAGTGCTACTCCTGCTACTCTACTTGAAACGGGGGCTCGGATGGAGCATGGAGAAGCATCGCGTTGACTTTTTGAGGTCCCTTTCATGTCGTGTACTGGCTCCGTAAAAAAAAAAAAAAAAAACTCCCTCCTTCCCACAAATAAACGTAATTTTTTAACTTCCACGATTTCGATTGTTCGTCTTATTTAAAAAATTTTTAATAAATATTATTTATTTTATTATAACTTATTTTTATTATTAAAGATGTTTTTATAATAACTAATTTATTTTATTATTTACATAAAAATTTAAATAAGATGAATAGTCAACAAAAATCATAAAAGTCAAAAAAGGTTTATTTGTGGGACAGCATTTTATTAAAAAGTATTGTTTTAGATTTTTTAGAATATCACTTCATTTTATTCAAACATTTTGTATAATAATATTAGTTTTATCATTAAAGATACTTTCATAATAATATGTTTATTTATAAAATTTACAAAATTTTTGAACAAGAAAATGATCAAATACACTTGTCTGAAAGTAAAAAAAAACAACATTATTTTTTGGACAAAGGGAGTAGTAACAGGACGGAATGTCGACAGATTATTTAATACTCCTTTAGTTTTAAAATAATTAACATTTTTCGCTTTTCAAGAAATTACTTTGACTAAATATATTTTAAAAATATTAATATTCATAGTAAATAATTATTATTATTGAAAAGATCTTTGATCTAGTTTTTACAACAAATTTATTTAGAGATATAAATATTATATGTATTTTTTTACAAATTAAGATAAACTTATGACATAAAAACACAAAATAACAGTTAATTTGGGGACAGAGGGAGTATTTATATGTAACTATAACCAACTATGATTAGTTCTTTGGATGATACTCTATCTATCCACACAAAAGAGTGTACTCTCCTCATTTTAAATTATATATCATGATTATTATTTTTCTAATCAATTATTTGTTTTTTATAGTTTTCTTATAAAATGCTACTTCCTCCATCACAAATTATAAAATATTTGATTTTTTTAGTCTAAATTTGACCATTCGTCTTATTTAAAAATTTATGTAAATATTACCAAATTTAAGTTATTCTTAAAGATACCATTAATAAAGCAAGCCATGATATTTGACTCTTTTAATCTAAATTTGAGCATTTGTTTTATTTAAAAAATTTATGTAAATATTATTAAATTTAAGTTATTCTTAAAGAACTATTATTAATAAGCAAAGTCATGATAAAAATGATAATATTTTATAAAAATTTTTAAAGAAAATGAATGATTAAATTTAGTGTACTCCCTCCGTCCCTAAATAACTGTCGCTTCATATCCCGAGAAAGAAATGTCGGCAATTTTAATAAATAATAAATATCATTGATTAATATTATAATTAGTATCATCGGAAAGATCTTTGAATCTAGTTTTTTTTTAATAAAATTATTTGAAGATATAAATCTTGCACGTATTTTCTACAAATCAAGTTAAATTTGTGGCATGTATCCCATGGCAATAATTATTTAGGGACGGAGGGAGTAAAAAAAGATGGAGGGAGTATGTGAAATAGGCCCGCTTTATAGCCTCGGTAAAAAATGCGGCAATTTTTTTGCTATAAAAACCTGTTGTCTCAAGGAACAGCTCCTCACCTTCACTCTCTCCATGTTAAACGCCGGCGAAATCACGCGGCGGTGGCGCGCCCACGTCTCCCCTGAGAGCCCAATGAGCCCGCCGCCAATGAGCTGCCTGGCGAGCGGGTTGTTGCCGGCGGTGGCCGCCTTATCAAAGGCCCCCGTGGAGTCGGTCATCGCGGCCTTCACGAGCTCCGGATCGGAGATCACCAGCCGCGGCCAGGTCCCGAACCAGTACACGAACGGCCGCCCGTACCGCGCCGGCCACACCGTGTAGTACGGTGCGGCGCGGGCGACGACGCCGTCGTGGTGGAAGGAAGGGAGGGGCGCGGACCTGGCGGCGTCTATCAAGTCGCGGTAGTCGGCTGCGTTGCCGGCGAGCAGGCTGCGTGGTGGCCACCGGATTCCCTGCCGCCGCATGCGGCGTTCCAGGCGGAACGGGACCCACAGGATGGAGTGGAGCAAGCGGAGCACGTAATGGGCGGCGGCGAGGAGCGCGGCGAAGAGGAGAGCGGAAGAGAGGGCAGCCATTGCTTGCGAGTGGAATGTTACTGCTGCTCCTGTTACTCTGCGGACTTGGGTACTTGAAGGCGATGGAGCATCAGGAGAAGCATCGCGCATTGACTCGTTTGGGCAACTGTCTGTAGGTTCCTTTCATGTCGTGTAGTACACACGACTCGTGGACCGTCTATTTGGCCGTCTACGGATTAGTATTTAAATATGTGTATATGTAACTATATAAATAACTATAATTAGTCCCATTGTGTTGTGTTGATCCAAACAACCTATTTACAAATAAGGAGAACAGAATTGTAATTATCTGCAAATAATATCCAAATCAATCATGACAATCAAGCGATTTAGATATGTGCCAAACCACATACAGGTCTGATCGATTTCAGATAATGACCATGTTTACAAACTTTCTAGTGTCTGATTCAGTTGAATTCTAGGGTTGATTGATGGAGCAGGACTTGTTTTGTGTGCTGGATGGAGGCAAAACAGAAGTTATCAAATTTTCCACCTGGACAGACAGAAATATAAGTTCAGTGTAAAGTATAAACGAACGGGAAAAAGGGGACATTTCTTGTTTTCAGTATAAGTTCAGGGAGAACACACAATGCCCAGAAGGGATTTAACTTGCTGTTTGCAATTCTGATACAGTGTAATATCATGCCATCTTTTTACTATAGTTACAAACTGGATGTTAAAAAGACGGAAAGGTCAAGGACTTTACACCTTCGCGACAAGGCAATATCAGTCACCAAGTGCTTCACAAATTCATGACAAGGACTGTACACTTTAATGATAAGGACTCACCAAACTCAAGTCTGGTTGCTCATACAAACATCAGAATAGCAGGTAGATTTTCAGTAAGGAATGAAATACTAAACACCAATACAGAGAAAGGACATGCATCAGATTTCAAGGTTCTCAATAATAATGCTGCACAAACTTTTTGATATTGTTGCAACAATGATCAGGCATCAGTTCCTTTTCAAACAACAGTAACCAACTGTCTGGCATAGGTTTGAAAAGATCTGCACCTTCAGTCAGCAAAACAACTGTCTGTCATGCCACAATTGTGTCTATCATAAAAGAAGTCTGTCTTTTTATTCCGCTTGCCAATCCAATTTCACTTGTGACAGGTCGGTTCTTTTTTGAGGAGTGTGACAGGTCAGTTCTTGGGCCACTGAACTCAAAGGCCTGTGCCTTTTGCATAGATAGATACACATTAAAGTAGCTGAATTGTGCAAAGAATGGAGGAGATCACTAATAAATTGAATGATAATCCAGGTATGTGGGTTATGACTTATGAATGCAGTTGGTCAGTTTGTTATTAGTGACCTGTGACTGGACCAAGCATCTAATCATGCATCATCAGGAGAGAGGGAAAAGATAAAACAAGAACTAGTTCTGCAATTAATCAAATAACTTCAGCCATGATTCATGGTGAGAAGAGTTAAGAGCCAGGGTAGGAGGAGCATAGTCGTCAATGGGGTAGGAGGAGCGTAGTCGTCAATGGGAGGGGTTTCAATTGCCAGAAAAAAAATAAGGAGTCATTTTGTAGCAGTGGGGCATTTGCAAATTTGGCACCTCTTTTTGCAAGAATGGCCTCTAGTGACACTACATTTTCACAGTTCCCTATGAAGGACCGAGAGTGGTGGGGGAGGGGGGGTGAATGAGAGCCTAAAATTTCTTTCGAAACTTTCGACCAAGTGTCCTAAATTCAACCCCCAAAATGAACACACACTCGACCGATAAATCCATGAGCCAACTGGTGGTTGGGTACCTTAGGAGATGTCCTAGAGGCACAGCGGGACTATCGAGAAAGACCGAAGACAATCCCTCGAAGAAACGAGAAGAAACAGCGAAAACTGCGCGGACCAGAATTTGAACCGGAACTTCCGGTGAGAGACCGGAAGTTGGACCGGAACTTCCGGTCAGGGACCGGAAGTTGCACCGGAAGTTGGACCGGAACTTCCTGTCAGCGACCAGAAGTTGGACCAGAACTTCCGGTCAGAGTCCGGAACTTCCGGTAAGAGCGCTTCGCAACTAAAACGGCGCAAACTCAAACACAACCTTGGACCGGAACTTCCGGTGGATGACCGGAACTTCCGGTGGATGACCGGAACTTCCGGTTGGAGCGATCCGAAACAAGAACAACGCCCCGAAAATCGCCTCCTCACTTCGATCTTTCGATTGGTGGCCCAAATCTTCACCAACTGCCACGAAACTTGGTGAGCATGATCACAAGGCAGTAAGGGAGCTACCTCTAAGAGGTCATCGCCCGATTTGAAGCCAATCAACGGAAAATCGAAAGGGAACGAAGAACACCACTAAAAATGCCCTTGCACCTTGATTTGACCCGATCTATGCGCTCATGAGGAATCGGATAAAATCCTTCGGTGGAAAGTATCTCCTCACAGCAAGGATCAAATAGAATCAAGTGGCACGCGCTAAGATGGATCACAACTCAAGAAATCAACTCGGGAACAAGAGGAGTAGAAGAAGAGAAACGAAGAACGCGATGAACAACAGTCAAAACGTGAATCAACACATCAATCTAACCCCACGAGGAGACAAGGAGGATTCGGGACCTCCTTTCCCATGAGTAATCTGAGTTCTTACACACTAATTGAAGGAATTAGTGGACCTCTCACACTCAAGCACTCTAGAGGGAGGAAAACCTAGAAAATGAGAAAAATGAGCAAATGAAGAGGTGAAGGGGTAAGAGAGCTCCCCTCACCATACTTATCGACCGGGGCTTATTTCAAATTCCAGTTTTGCCCTTACATGACACCGAGCGTACTACCTAGCCAAGGACATTGTAGTACAACTCCACCGAGCCGGATAGATATTTTGATCCGACGGCCACCGCGCCTTCTCACCGGTAGCTTCGCCTCGACGCGAACTCTCCGATGCCGCCACGTGCCGTCCGTCCGCCTCGGGACCTCCGCCAGGGTTTTGAGGTGAAACCCAGAAATTTGTCGGGTGGTTTTGAGGCCCAAACCACCGAAAACCGCCTCCGTTGGTTTTGAGGCCCAAACCAACAAACCGGCCCATGTCCTTGCACTTGACGAAGCCAAGTGCCAGCAACGCGATCCCGCCCGGTGATTCCGGGTCCCTCAGTCCAAGTCTCGATGCGTCCGCCCTTTCACCGCTCCCGGTCCATTCGGCGCGGCCCGCCATCACTTGACCTTCATGTAACACCTCAAGTGTTAAACATGCATTAGGCTCTAATTAATTAACTCTAATCACTCATTAAGCATGGCATAAGCATCATCAAGCATAAACCCTAAATGCATCATCATTTCATGTACTTGGCATTTAAATTTATGCTTGTTTAATTGGTTCTTTAATTTGGTTAATTAATTGCCCTGCAAATAACTTTGTCAAGTTTGGATCCACTTGCCCAGCAATTTGAAATGATTTGACAAAATTTATTGCAAAAGATTTGGTGAATTTTGGAGCAAAAGAAAATAAATTGGAAAATTTCCTTTTATGCCTTAAATTCAAAATGAATTTGTAATTCAAATTCTGTTGGGAATTTTGAGTTGACCCCAAAATGAAAGTTACTTAGTTTTAAATTCTCTACAACTTTTATTTTGGGAACTTTTTATGAAAATGTTTCTAAAATTGTTAAATTGAGGCTTTTTGTTCAAGTTTGATTTAAATTCAAAAAAAATGGAAAATCACAAATGTTGACCGGCGGGCGAATCCGGCCCAACTTCGGCCCACCGCCCACGCCCCCACCCACGCGTTCAAGGCTGCGGGCCGACCGGCGCGAAGAACGGCGCGGCCCCGCGCCACGGCGCCCCCGCGCCTTGGCGCCAGCGTGGCGGCCGTTTTTTCGGCGTCGCGGGTCCCACCACCACCGGCGCCCGGTGCACTACCCCCTCCGCTCAGCGCTGCGTCTCAAAGCGCTCCCATTCTACGCCTCTCTCTCTCGCTCTGTCCGAGCGGGGGAAGGAGAGGAGAGCGCGCCGCCTTTGCTCCAAGCTCCACCGCCGCCGTTCCGCTCGCCGGAGCACCCACCCGCCAAACCTCGCCGCGGCGCCCGCCTCGCCCTCCTCCACTTGCCACCGCACCCGGACCGTCGAGCCAAGGTGAGGGCGCATTGCGCCGTGTTCCGGCCGTCCGCCATGGCAAGCTTCGCGGAGCTCTCGGCTCTCACCGTCGGCCACCTCCACCGCTCCTCCCTCGCCATCGCGCGCGACACAACAACGCTAAGGTTGCTTTTCGCCGTCGGCAGCTCACCGGGTCGATTCGGGCCCTCGACCGCCCGCTCCACCGGATCGCCGTCGCCATGCTCGCCAAGGCCGCCATGCATGAGCACGGGGGCTCGAGCCGCCCTAATCGGGCGCTCAACCCCTCCGCCGAACTCTGGCTGACCCGGGCGAAACTCCTGCGACACCGCCGGCGGCTTCGGCCGGCCGGCGAACGCCGCACAGCCGCCGCCGCCGCTCGTGCCGCCGCCTTTTAGCGCTCGCCGGCCGGTGAACCGAAGCGCACCTTTGGGGTGCGCCTGTGACGAGGAGCACAACGGTGCCACCCCTCGCCGCCCGGCAAGCTCACGCCCGGTGAGCTAGGGGGCCGGTCAATGGCGCCCCGCCTTGGCTGGCCGACACGTGGGCCGGTCGACCCGGGGACCCGCCTGGCAGTGGCTCCTGGTCCACTGGACCAGGTCCACGCAGGGCTAGGGCTCGCCCCCTTTTCTTTATTTGTTTTCCAGAAAATCGATTAAATGCTTGAAAAATTATAGCTGGTGCAAATGTGGTCCAAATTGAGTGAGGTTTGTTTTGTTAGGTTCCTGGTAGATAGATCTATTTAAGAAAAATATGAGATGCAATTTTTGTGATACTTTCCTGTATAGTTTTATTTATTTGCTTAAAAGGCTAAAATCTGGTTAAATGCATAGTAATTTGTAGATTCCTCTGAAAAATGTGATTCTTATTTTGTTAGACTTATTGTGTGATGTAGTTTCTGGAAAAAATATGTATCATGTAGTTTCTGTGTAAAAATATTGGAATATGATTTAAATTCAATTCTGGGCTGATTCTTGAATGATTTTTAGTAAATTAATTATGAGGAATTATGTCTTGGTAATTTTTGATGACTGCTCTTGCGCTAAGAAGTTCTAGTTAAAAATATAAGATCTGTTGTTTGACACTTTTCACAGTGCAAAGTTATTAAATATGCATTTCTGTCCTGCTGCTTTATCTTTTTGTGTAGGCTGTTTTACTTGATGAAATGTGATGAAAATTTTATCATGGCCTTGTTATAGCGTAAAGTAGCTTCTGTAATTTTTGTAGAATTTTTTGGACTGTTTAGACAGAGGTCACAGTTTAAGCCTATTGTTTCACATGAAATGATAAGCTTTGATTTAATTGCTTTAGTAGGTGCTATATTTTGCTTTTGAGCACTTTTAGTGATGTTTTATTTGCTGGTCCTGTTATGCAGCACCATAGCTGAAGAGTGATGTTTATCCATGATTAGTGTACTTCTCTGTGGCAGAACCTTCTAAATTATATGGCCCACAAGCACCTGACATTGTCCCTAAGACCTCCGTCGGCTATGCTTGTACACCACATAACTTAAAATGTTCCGTCGGGTGGATCCCCGATAAAACCACGATCACTCGGGATCGATACTTACGAGAGACATCACAGTATTACAATAGTTTTCATATACAAATACGAGTAGCGGAAGACTTACAATAACTTAATTTACAAACCTTTTACAAAACTTATACAAACCAGAGTGTTATCATTACAAACCAGCGGAAATATCATTATATAACTTTATTACAGATCACACAACCAAAGTGCCCCGCCTGAGAGGCCACTCAATTCACTCCTCATCAGTTACTTCTTCGATAACAGTCATGCAACAAGGGCCGTAGCACTCTTGCCCATGCGGTTCACACGCAATGAGGGGGTTGAACAAACCCCGAGTACAAAAAGTACTCCGCAAGACTTACCCGACCATAAATTGGGGAGAAGGCTCGGGAATCTTTGGCTAGTAGGAATCAAGGTGAGGCTTTAGCAAGATCAAAGGACACCCTTTGCAAAAAAAGAGACTAAGTCGGTCCTTACGAGATCAATCACTTGTCAAAAATATGTCGAATTCCAAACTTTCCATACTCACAACTTTCATTATTACTACGATCTGGTGCAAGGATCAAGTCTCCAATATCGTGGAGCAACGACGATTCGAATCGCTTTATATACCCAGTGGGGCTTCTAGCCACACGATATATGCGAGGACCAAACATCTTACATATATCAACTCACACTTGCATTTCTCCGGGCCGAACGGGTCCTAGCCACGAGAGTACAATTACACCATCTCCCTACGCCGTCGGTCTAACGGGTCGACGGGTGCACTCGTAGTGTGGGTACACGCTACTTCCGTCCCGGTGTCCGTTCTCATATGGATCATACAAGGGAGCTTACCGCCATTAGCATGCGACTAGTACTATCCAATAACCTCATGATCCAAGGGCCAAGGCAACGAACGGTGCTTAACCGACTCACAAGTGGACGACACTACACTAGGGTACTAGCCCCTCCTGGCGCAAGTCACTCCACCCGGTCTCGATTTAATCATCATCATGCTCTTGTGGTGTATCCTTGACCCCGTCGGAACAAGGATAGACGACAAGCAACATCAGGTTTTCGTAAATTCCCTTCAGGGAGTATTGTTATCACCTTTCGAAAACAATTTATCAAAACCTACACTAGTAGCAAGGCTAAGCGCAACTAAGCATTTCAAAATCAAAACAGGTGTACAGGGTAATGTAACAAGGTACAGTAAATGCATCAAAGTAGGATATCACACAACTCCTAACACCTAATGCATCATCTCAGGAACATAAAATATAAAGCTTTTCAAAATACAAGGAAATGTTTAAATGCATCCGGGGCTTGCCTTGGGGCTCGGAGAAGTGGGGTTCGACGATGGTACTGCTGAGATCCGGACCAACCTCCTCGTACTGCACACTTTCCTCGGAGATAGGAGTTGGATCAACTCCTTCCTCGAGGCGCACGACACGACTACACGAATAGAATGCATGATCACAATGCGGTAAATAAAAGGACATGCGATAATGATGCAACGTTTGTTAATCGATCTTGAGTACAACTTTCCTTCACAAGTAACATGGTATTGAGAAGGTATAGCTAGCATTGACGACGACGGACTAACGATACATAAGTAACATGAAATGCCGAAGGTCATTAGGGTTAATGACCTAGGGTCATCACTCAACTCAAAATCAAGCAACCCTAATAGTGATTAAGGGTGATTACTAATTTATTAACCATTTTTACGGTCGTTGAAAGCCATTAATTAACTTGCTAATTGGAGATTAAATTAAACCCCTAATTAATTAAAGAATTAACTAACTAAACATTAATTAATAAAAGGATTAATTAAGCATAATACAAAACTTAATCAAAACTTAACCAAACTTCATAGTTAAGATCATCATCACCTAATTAGCACACAAAATAAATTTTATGATTTTTGGACTTATATTTTAATTATTAAAAATCATGGAAGTTGCATTTATTAATTTAAAGAGCAAATTAAAGCACAATTAAATTTTATTGGAAAATCAAAGTTAGTATTTTTCTTTGATAGAGCACAGCACAAGGAACACATAACATATTTTTACACATTTTTACTTGCCCAAATAAAATTAAAACAAAAAGATGAAACTCAGCTTTTGAAAATCTAAAAAGAAAAAAGAAAAGAACAAAACTCCTCCTCGCGGGCTTATCAGTGCGGCCCGAGGCGCCGCACGCGGTGCCTGCGGCCCCACTCGGCCAGCGTGAGCGAAGCGCTCTCTCTCTCTCTCTCCCCGAAGCCGACAAGGCGGGGCGGGATGTTAGCCCGGCCCCCTCCTCCCTTTCTTCTCGGTGAAACAGGACAACGGCGGCGGCCCGGCGGTGGTTCAAGGCCAACAGCGAACCCTCCGGCGCAACCGGCCGCACCGCGGCTTCCACCGTCACTCCGCGCTCCAGCGACCTACTAAACGGCCCTCCTCCTTCACGGGCTCGCTGCTTGGCGGCTATGGCGGCTCGGCGGTGTGCGGCTCACGGCGAGCGAGCCCACAGGACCTCCTCCGGTGGCGCCAACTACCCCATCGTGATCAGCGACCTCGAGGCCGAAAGCACAACAAAACGCCGAAACGACTCGGGCGATACGGAAAAGGTATAGCATCGAAGTGCGGCGGCGGCATGCCGCGAGCTCGTCAGAAGCGACGGCGTTCGACCAACTAAGCGATAACAGCGCAACCAACACCTCGGATAAACTCAGCAGCTCACCCCGAACTCGATGCGTTCAATGATTAGGTTGAAGACAAAACGAGGATGGATGGTCGTCGGTGGCGGCGGTCGCGGCGGCGTGAACCGAGGAAGGAGACGACGTTCCGGCGGCGTTTGGCGTTGGCTGCGGAAAAGGATGGATCGAGGATGATCAGTGAACAAAGGAGAAGCTAAAACAAGTGAAAGGTAGACTTGCGGAAGCACGGCGGTGCTCGACCGCCACAGAAGAGGGCTTGTGGCGGCGCGGGTTGCCGCCCCGAGGAGGAAAACGGCGGCGTGTGGTCTGTGCATTCCAGCGATGGCAAAGAGCGATAGGGGGCTCGGCAGGTGCGCGAAAGAGTGGAGAAGTGGTGCGCAAGCAATTGGAAGCAGTGAGCGAGTGCGGTGCGCGAATTTGGCAGCAGAGTTCACGGCGGCCGGCGGTGAGCAGAAGAAGGAAAAACGGCGTCGACGGCCCAAGGCACACGGTTTTTATAAGGACCGGGGCGGTGCGGTGAGGTGGGTGGCAGCTTCGCGACGGCGTGGAGGTGGACGGCGGCGCGTGAAACCCGCGGAAGGCGCGGGAATGGCCACGGCGGCGCCGGTGAGTCAGCCGGCATGGGCACCCCCCCTGTTCCTCACTGTAGCAGTGCCACCTTTTCTTTTTATTTTCAAAATTACTTTTAAAAATTGAACTGTTCACCAAAATATCCCAAAATACAGTTGGCTCAAAAATTTGTGCTCTACAACTTTCATTAAAGGAGTTTGGTCAGATTCAAACTGATTTTTAAATTTAAAGTTCAAATTTGAATTTAAAGCAAAACCCTAACTTTAGGGATTTTAAAATTACTTTCAAATTTTGAATAAAAGATAAAAATCTCCAAAAATAAAAGTTGTTCCATTTCTCAATATCTACAACTTTCATTTAGGAAGTTTTTCATGAAAACAAATAATTTTTGAATTAGAGTTTAAAACTCAAAAAGGGGCAATTTCCAATTCAAATAACTTTTGAAATTACTCCAAATTTTATTCAAAAACTTGAAAAACTTTATATACCAAAGTTGTAGAGCTCAAAGAGATGCACAAACTGTATTTTTGGAGTTTTCCCAAATTTTGAATATTTTGAGATGAAATTATAAAGGGGGCAAAAACACTTTGAAATTCACCCTTTTTGAAAGGTTTTTCAAAATGAATCTTTGGGCAATGAATTAATGAGGATGTGGCACTTTTCAAACCCAACCAATAGTACACTTTCAAAGTACAAAGTTCATACTTTGAAATAGTGCTATTGGTTAGCAACTTTTATTTATAAAATTAATTATGGTTAGCTCACTAAAATTGAAAGTGAAATTCCAATTCCAACACTTAGCCACTTGAGCTAGGGTTTGGAATTTGAATTCCAAATTCAAATTTGATTCTTTCTTTTGCACCATTTGCTTTAGAAAACTTGTTTGATGTGTGAGTCAGGGTTAGGCAAACACTTGCAAACACCGGGGTTGATTTTAATTGATTGCTTTTATTGATAAAAGTAAACATGTGGGCTTAAGTTTAAATTATAAACGCATACACATGTGATATAAAAGAACTCAAGTAACACCCTAGAATCATAAACTCATTTTAATTGTTTGAATTAGGGTTTTCTAATGATGCATGCTTATGCAATGATGATGATGACATGGCAGGTTTTGGTTAACGTAACACCGGGGTGTTACATTATATTCCTTTAAAAGGAATCTCGCCCCGAGATTCAAAGTTTAGGGCTAAGTAATGGAAAAGGAAATATGTCAAGCAAACACATCTTACATGGTTTCATAAGGGAGGTAGAAGGGTTCATATTACAAGTCTCATGTTTTCGGAAAATCACAATTCTTAGAAACAAATCGTGACTTAGGAGAAGGAAGGAAGAAACTCCGGGAAATGCTCATTCAAAAACTCCTCCGACTCCCAAGTTGCTTCATCCTCAGAGTGTTGATCCCACTGAACTTTATAAAACTTCTTGATATGTCTGCGTGTAACCCCGATCTTTTCGATCAAAATTTATTTGGATACTCGGCACATGTCAAATCAAGGCTCAAGTGTGACACCTTCAATGTCAACAACCTTGTCGGGCACTCGCAAGCACTTTTTCAATTGAGATACATGGAACACATTGTGCACCGAGACAAGCTGTTCGAGGTAGATTCGGTCTATATGCAACCTTGCCACCTTGTTCAATGATTTGAAATGGACCAATATATCGAGGCGCCAACTTTCCTTTGACCCCAAAACGATCCACACCCTTCATGGGGGATACATTCAGGTATACAAAGTCTCCAACCTTAAATGCCAAGGGTCGCCGATGACGACCGCATAGCTTTTTTCTGTCGAGACCGAGCTCTTCTCAAATTTGCTTGAATTTGTTTGATCTTATCTTCGGTTTCTTCAACTAGATCAACTCCATAGAACTGTCTTTCTCCCTGGTTCAGACCAATTAAGTGGAGTACGACATCGGCGGCCATATAAAGCTTCAAATGGTGCCATTTTTGAGACTCTCTTGATAACTGTTATTATAAGCAAATTCTGCTAATGGCAAACATTCATCCCATGCCGAGGAATATGTCAATACACAAGATCTTAACATATCTTCAAGGATTTGATTTACTCTTTTCGGTCGCCCTCCGGTTTGCGGATGGTAAGCGATCTTGTATAATAAATTAGTACCCAAGGTCTCATGAAATTTCGCCAAAATTGAGCAACAAACTGTGTACCTCTATACGTAACAATAGACTTGGGTACTCCGTGCAAACACATAATTCGGTCTATATATAAGCGAGCATATTGAGGTGCTCGGTAAACATTCTTCACTGGGATAAAATGGGCCGACTTAGTCAATCGATCAACAATAACCCATATAGAATCATACCCTCTCCGGCGGTTCTAGGTAAACCAACGATAAAGTCCATGCTAATATCTTCCCACTTCCAGCGGAATTGGTAAAGGTTGTAAAATCAGCGGTCTTGGATGCATGGCTTTGACTCTCGACAAGTGTCACATTTTGCAACGTGTCGAGCTACCTCGATTTTCATTTTAGTCCACCGAGAATCTACGCCTCGGGTCATGATACATCTTATTGCTACTGGGTGAATCGAGAATCTGGTTAAGTGAGCTTCGTCAAGAATCAACTGTCGGAGCTCGGGGACCTTCGGAACAACTAGGCGATTTTTGAACCATAATACATTGTTGTCATCAAGGCGGAAGCAAGATGCTCGCATACGATCGACTTTCTCTCTAATGTGCTTGAGACCTTTGCTTTTCGTTGAGCTGCAATGATTTTCTCTTGAATAGAAGAAGAATGTCTTTGTGATATCATTCGAGACTACCCCGAGGGATCATATCAATATTCAATCTTTCTAACTCTTGACACAAACTTCGATTCACCGGTGTGACAAGAAGACAATTGCATTGACTCTTTCGACCGAGAGCATCGGCAACTACATTGGCTTTACCAGGATGATAGTGTACTTCAAGATCATAGTCTTTAATTAATTCTAGCCATCTTCTTTGCCTCATATTTAGCTCGGACCGGGTAAAGATATACTTTAAACTTTTGTGATCACTATAAATATGACATTTATTGCCCAACAAATAGTGCCTCCATATTTTTGAGCATGCACAACTGCGGCTAACTCAAGATCATGAGTTGGATAATGCTCTTCATGTCGCTTTAAGCGCCTTGAAGCATAAGCAATAACCCTGCCTTCTTGCATCAACACACATCCGATGCCGATGCGGATGCATCACAATACACATCGAATGGCTTTTCAATATCCGGGGCCGAGCTAGGATTGGAGCAAATAGTCAAAAGATCTTTCAACTTATGAAATGCTTGCTCACATTCGGATGACCACCGGAATTTGGTTTGATTCTTTAGGAGTTCGGTGATTGGCTTGGCTATTTTGGAGAAGTCGGGAATGAAACGACGGTAGTACCCCGCCATTCCAAGGAAACTACGAACTTGGTGGACACCGATGGGTGGCTTCCAATTAAGAATATCTTGGACTTTGCTAGGGTCAACGGCAACACCCTCGGCAGATAAAACATGACCAAGAAAGTTGACTTCACTAAGCCAAAATTCACATTTGCTAAGTTTGGCATAAAAGCGATGTTCTCGGAGACGAGACAAAACAATACGGAGATGCTCCGCATGCTCTTCTTTGTTTTTGGAATATATAAGAATATCGTCGATGAAAACCACAACGAAGTTTATCGAGCTCGGGCATAAACACCGAGTTCATCGGATACATGAAATGAAATTTGGAGCATTTGTGAGTCCGAAGGACATAACAAGATATTCGTATAGGCCGATCCGGTGGTGAAGGCGGTTTTGGGAATATCTTCGGGCCCGATTCGGATTTGGTGGTAACTGGACCTAAGATCAATCTTGGAGAACGCCTTGGCTCCCGCAAGTTGATCGAAAAGAAGATCTATACGAGGTAGAGGATATTTATTTTTGATGGTCACCTCACTGAGTGGACGATAGTCCACACACATTCTCAGAGTGTGATCCTTCTTTTTCACAAAGATAGCAGGGACAACCCCACGGTGATGAACTAGGTCCGATAAAACCTTTGTCCAACAATTCAGTCAACCGAAGTTTTCAATTCTCGCTAACTCTTTTTGGGAGCATCCTATAAGCTCTTCGGGATACCGTGCAGTACCCGGCTTTAATTCGATCACAAACTCAACGTCTCTCTTTATGGTGCTAACCCAGGTAAATCCTCAGGAAACACATCTGGGAACTCACAGACCACAGGGATATTTTTGATTTCTGGCACTGAGGTGGCATTAATTGTCTGAAGCGCCCTCTTGGGAATCGGAAATTGGATAAGAAGTGGGATTTGGTTATCGGTAGCAACGACTTAACATTTCTATTCGGTGTATCTATCACGGCGCCATAATGGCGTAACCAATTCATTCAAGGATCACATCTATATTTTGATCCTTCAAGTATTATCGATCCGTGGGATAAAGATACCCACCAAGAGATATAGGAATCTGATATACCATTTCCGTGTACATATACGCCCTCCCGGTGATTGCACCAAAAACTCATCTTTAATTTCTTTTATGGGGATTTCATGCTTGGTAACAAATGTGCGGTTGATAAATGTATGCGATGCACGAGAATCAAACAATGTAATTGCGGGGGGGTGATCGGCAAATGGGGAACATACCCATTAAAACCGGCTCTCCTTCGAACGTTCCCATTTGGACTTGATACACACGCCCAGTCTTCCTCCCGGCATTGACCTTCGGGATACTGCTGCGAACCACCCCCCCCGACACGACCACAGTGCTGACCGCCAAACCCTTGTCGAAGATTGGAGGTATTTCTTTTTTGGGGTATGGACAGTTTCGGTAAAGATGTCGGTTTGGTTGCAATTAAAGCACGGACCGAAACCGGTGGGGGCATTTTTGGGAAGTGGGTGGGGTTGGGTTTCGAACACCTTGAGTGCTCATTGCTTTGGGGATAGGTTGCGGCGGCGGGGACGAACGTCGTCCGTTGCCTTTGGACTTGTTCTTCTTTGGGGTGGGTAACGATAAGGTTGGTGGCTTTTCTTTGGTGCCGGGATATTGGAATGGTTGACGGTTATCTTGAGTGGGATGGAGGATAACCCTCTGACGTTTTTGGATTCCGCCAGATGGTCTAGGAAAGGCACGTCTCTCCTCACTCTTCTATTTTTGCAAAGATCTCTCGTAGGATATGGCAATATCCACTGACTCATAGAAAGTGGCTTTAGGGTTTGCAGTGAGATGGGTTTCGATGTCATTTCTCAAACCCCTAACAAAACACCTCTTCTTTTTGCCGTCAGTATCCACATGTTCGGGTGCATACTGGGATAGTTGACTGAATGCATTCACATATTGCACCACAGTTTGACCACCCTGCTTTAATGCTAGAAACTCTTTCAGCTTAGCTTGCATTACCCCGTGCGGAATAAAATGTTGACGGAATGCATCTTTAAACATAGCCCGGGTAATTTTTGGTCTAATTTGGTCGTCGTGCAAGGAAATTTACCCACCACGAATCTGAGGGGCCTCTCAATTTGTTGGGCGGCAAACTTGGGTTTCAACAAATCTGGACAACCCTCTAGTAGGTCAAACTTTAGATCTATGATACGAAGCCAATCATTAGTTTCTAAGGGTTCCTCAGCCCTGGTGAACACTGGCGGACGAGTCTCAGTGAAGTCCGCATATGTGATCTCGTTGTGATCACGGCGACCACGGTTCTCATAGGGTACATCCCGATTCTGGCGACTTATTTCCCGTAACATACGGGCATTCTCGATGGTGGCATGGACTAAAAGCTGCCACGGCGTCGATAAGGATGGGGTTCTTTGGTGGTGGTAGGCTGGGGGCCTCACCCCTCTCTTTGCGAAGAACCAAAGACGAGGATGATCGGACATCCGTTATAAACAAGATTATATTTATTCACAAGCAGTTTTATTGAACTTTAAAACAGCAGTACAAACTAGTCACACATGGGTTCACTTATTCATATTACAAGTCCGCTCGTAGGTCGGACATCCCCAAAGTTGACTATTTTACACATATTTCTCTCTCGGGACACTCGGATGTCGGACCCATGGTCCGCATCGGACTCATTGCCCCAACGGACTCGTCGACCTCGGACTCCTGCGGCCGGTGCCGAGTGCACTTCCGGTGACTCCACGGCACCCAAGTCGTCCCGCGGCCACTTGTTGCTGGTACGAGAGGATCATGGAGATTATGCGGTGATGGACTTCCTCATGGAGTGCTGCATTGTAAGCTTGGAGGTCGTCTATCCGAGCCTGCGCTCCTCCGATATAATCGTACCCATCATTCCTCGATGCATCGCGCCGTCCAGCTCATCTTTGAAGATGAGCGATGGTTTCTTTGGAGCTTGGTGATGACTCGAAGATCCGACCGCTCCTGCCTCGGTGACCCTCTAGCTCGGACTTCACCTCATCCCTTTTCGTCAATTGCTATCCCACGCTCCTTGGTGGCGATAGCTAGCTCGGCCAACAACTTCAGCTATCTTACGCTTCTTGGTCTTCTTCTCGGGCTTTGGCTCGCTTGGGCCGGCTTCAGCATCATTGCGTCGCGGTGCCAGCTGGTGACGTGGCACACCCTTAGAACCTGTCATCTTTCGATACCGCTTGGTACGGGCCATCCTGTAGAAAGTAAAGATAGATTCTATAAGATCGAGAACCTTAGAGTTAGCAAGAATAGGTTTGATTCTACTTAGCCCAACCACTTTTTATCGGGGATTCAGTGTTAAACATATGAATTAAACATGATGCATGATTGAACCTATGGATCAAGCGAAAACTTTTTAACTAACATAAGCATACTTTTAGTAATACAGGGCAAAAAGAAAAACACATGATACTCCGCTTAAGACTTCTTTTTAAATAACACCTAACAAGGCTACAAGAAAGAATTAAGACGGAGCAGAAGCAATTTGGACTAAACCCAGTTAACTTTTGGATCCAAAACATTTTGAAGTTTTTGAAAGTAACACTGTGAGTATCTTAGTAAGTATCGCTCGATACCCTACGTGGCGAGAACCTTCTAAATTATATGGCCCACAAGCACCGACATTGTCCCTAAGACCTCCGTCGGCTATGCTTGTACACCACATAACTTAAAATGTTCCGTCGGGTGGATCCCCGATAAACCACGATCACTCGGGATCGATACTTACGAGAGACATCACAAGTATTACAACAGTTTTCATATACAAATACCGAGTAGCGGAAGACTTACAATAACTTAATTTACAAACCTTTTACAAAACTTATACAAACCAGTGTTATCATTACAAACCAGCGGAAATATCATTATATAACTTTATTACAGATCACACAACCAAAGTGCCCCCGCCTGAGAGGCCACTCAATTCACTCCTCATCGGTTACTTCTTCGATAACCGTCATGCAACAAGGGCCGTAGCACTCTTGCCCATGCGGTTCACCGCAATGAGGGGTTGAACAAACCCCGAGTACAAAAAAGTACTCCGCAAGACTTACCCGACCATAAATTGGGGAGAAGACTCGGGAATCTTTGGCTAGTAGGAATCAAGGTGAGGCTTGAAAGAAGATCAAAGGACACCCTTTTGCAAAAAGAGACTAAGCCGGTCCTTACGAGATCAATCACTTGTCAAATATATGTCGAATTCAAAACTTTCCATACTCACAACTTTCATTATTACTACGATGCTGGTGCAAGGATCAAGTCTCCCATATCGTGGAGCAACGGCGATTCGAATCGCTTTATATACCCAAATTGGGGCTTCTAGCCACACGATATATGCAGGACCAAACATCTTACATATATCAACTCACACTTGCATTTCTCCGGACGAACGGGTCCTAGCCACGAGAGTACAAGTACACCATCTCCCTACGCCCGTCGGTCTAACAGGTCGACGGGTGCACTCGTAGTGTGGGTACACGCTACTTCCCGCCCCGGTGTCCGTTCTCATATGGATCATACAAGGGAGCTTACCGCCATTAGCATGCGACTAGTACTATCCAATAACCTCATGATCCAAGGGCCAAGGCAACGAACGGTGCTTAACCGACTCACAAGTGGACGACACTACACTAGGGCACTAGCCCCTCCCGGTGCAAGTCACTCCACCCGGTCTCGATTTAATCATCATCATGCTCTTGTGGTGTATCCTTGACCCCGTCGGAACAAGGATAGACGACAAGCAACATCGAGTTTTCGTAAATTCCCTTCGAGGGGAGTATTGTTATCACCTTTCGAAAACAATTTATCAAAACCTACACTAGTAGCAAGGCTAAAAGCGCAACTAAGCATTTCGAAATCAAAAACAGGTGTACAGGGTAATGTAACAAGGTACGATAAATGCATCAAAGTAGGATATCACACAACTCCTAACACCTAATGCATCATCTCGGGAACATAAAAATATAAAGCTTTTGAAATACAAGGAAATGTTTAAATGCATCCGGGGCTTGCCTTGGGGCTCGGAGAAGTGGGGTTCGACGATGGTACTGCTGAGATCCCGGACCAACCTCCTCCTCAAATCGCACACTTTCCTCACAGATAGGAGTTGGATCAACTCCTTCCCTCCGGGCGCACGACTGCGACTACACGAATAGAATGCATGATCACAATGCAAGTAAATAAAAGGACATGCGATAATGATGCAACGTTTGTTAATCGATCTTGAGTACAACTTTCCTTCACAGTAACATGGTATTGAGAAGGTATAGCTAGCATCGACGACGACGGACTAACGATACGCAAGTAACATGAAATGCCGAAGGTCATTAGGGTTAATGACCTAGGGGTCATCACTCAACTCCAAAATCAAGCAACCCTAATAGTGATTAAGGGTGATTACTAATTTATTAACCATTTTTACAGTCGTTGAAAGCCATTAATTAACTTGCTAATTGGAGATTAAATTAAACCCCTAATTAATTAAAGAATTAACTAACTAAACATTAATTAATAAAAGGATTAATTAAGCATAATACAAAACTTAATCAAAACTTAACCAAACTTCATAGTTAAGATCATCATCACCTAATTAGCACACAAAATAAATTTTATGATTTTTGGACTTATATTTTAATTATTAAAAATCATGGAAGTTGCATTTATTAATTTAAAGAGCAAATTAAAGCACAATTAAATTTTATTGGAAAATCAAAGTTAGTATTTTCCTTTGATAGAGCACAGCACAAGGAACACATAACATATTTTTACACATTTTTACTTGCCCAAATAAAATTAAAACAAAAAGATGAAACTCAGCTTTTGAAAATCTAAAAAGAAAAAGAAAAGAACAAAACTCCTCCTCGCGGGCTTACTGTGCGGCCCGAGGCGCAAGCGATGCGGCCTGCGGCCCCTCGGCCAGCGTGACGAGCGCCCGCGCTCTCTCTCTCTCTCCCGACGAAGGCGACGGGCGGGGCCGGGATGTTAGCCCCGCCCCCCCCTCCTCCCTTTTTCTTCTCCGGTAGGAACAGGACAACGGCGGCGGCCGGCGGTGGTTCGCGCCAACGACGAACCCTCCGGCGCAACCGACCGCACCCGCGGCTTCCCCTCGTCACTCCGCACCCAACGACCTACTAAACGGCCCTCCTCCTTCACCGGAGCTCGCACAACGGCGGCTATGGCGGCTCGGCGGTGTACGGCTCACGGCGAGCGAGCCCACCGGACCTCCTCCGGTGGCGCCAACTACCCCATCGTGATCAGCGACCTCAGGCGAGCACAACAAAACGCGAAAACGACTCGGAGCGACACGGAAAAGGCATAGCATCGAGTGCGGCGGCGGCGGCATGCCAGAGCTCGTCAGAGCGACGGCGTTCCGGCCAACCTAGCGCGATAACGACGCAACCAACACCTCGGATAAACTCAGCAGCTCACCCTGAACTCGATGCGTTCGATGAGTAGGTTGAAGACAAAACGAGGATGGATGGTCGTCGGTGACGGCGGTCACGGCGACGTGAACCGAGGAAGGAGACGACGTTCCGGCGCGTTTACGCGTTGGCTGCGGAAAAGGATGGATCGAGGATGATCAGTGAACAAAGGAGAAGCTAAAACAAGTGAAAGGTAGACTTGCGAAGCACGGCAGTGCTCTGACCGCGGCAGAGGGCTTGTGGCGGCGCGGGTTGCCGCCGAGGAGGAAGACGACGGCGTGTGGTCTGTTCTGGCGATGGCAAAGAGCGATAGGGGGCTCGGCAGGTGCGCGAAAGAGTGGAGAAGTGGTGCGCAAGCAATTGGAAGCAGTGAGCGAGTGCGGTGCGCGAATTTGGCAGCAGAGTTCACGGCGGCCGGCGGTGAGCAGAAGAAGGAAAAACGGCGTCGACGGCCGGCACACGGTTTTTATAGGACCGGACGGTGCGGTGAGGTGGCAGGCAGCTTCGCGACGGCGTGGAGGTGGACGGCGGCGCGTGAAACCCGCGGAAGGCGCGGGGAATGGCCACGGCGGCGCCCGGTGAGTCGGCCGGCATGGGCACCCCCTGTTCCTCACCGTAGCGGTGCCACCTTTCTTTTTATTTTCAAAATTACTTTTTAAAAATTGAACTGTTCACCAAAATATCCCAAAATACAGTTGGCTCAAAAATTTGTGCTCTACAACTTTCATTAAAGGAGTTTGGTCAGATTCAAACTGATTTTTAAATTTAAAGTTCAAATTTGAATTTAAAGCAAAACCCTAACTTTAGGGATTTTAAAATTACTTTCAAATTTTGAATAAAAGATAAAAATCTCCAAAAAATAAAAGTTGTTCCATTTCTCAATATCTACAACTTTCATTTAGGAAGTTTTTCATGAAAACAAATAATTTTTGAATTAGAGTTTAAAACTCAAAAAGGGGCAATTTCAATTCAAATAACTTTTGAAATTACTCCAAATTTTATTCAAAAACTTGAAAAACTTTATATACCAAAGTTGTAGAGCTCAAAGAGATGCACAAACTGTATTTTTTGGAGTTTTCCCAAATTTTGAATATTTTGAGATGAAATTATAAAGGGGGCAAAAACACTTTGAAATTCACCCTTTTTGAAAGGTTTTTCAAAATGAATCTTTGGGCAATGAATTAATGAGGATGTGGCACTTTTCAAACCCAACCAATAGTACACTTTCAAAGTACAAAGTTCATACTTTGAAATAGTGCTATTGGTTAGCAACTTTTATTTATAAAATTAATTATGGTTAGCTCACTAAAATTGAAAGTGAAATTCCAATTCCAACACAGCCACTTGAGCTAGGGTTTGGAATTTGAATTCTAAATTCAAATTTGATTCTTTCTTTTGCACCATTTGCTTTAGAAAACTTGTTTGATGTGTGAGTCAGGGTTAGGCAAACACTTGCAAACACCAGGGTTGATTTTAATTGATTGCTTTTATTGATAAAAGTAAACATGTGGGCGAAGTTTAAATTATAAACGCATACACATGTGATATAAAAGAACTCAAGTAACACCCTAGAATCATAAACTCATTTTAATTGTTTGAATTAGGGTTTTCTAATGATGCATGCTTATGCAATGATGATGATGACATGGCAGGTTTTGGTTAACGTAACACCGGGGTGTTACATTATATTCCCCTTAAAAGGAATCTCGTCCCGAGATTCAAAGTTTAGGGCTAAGTAATGGAAAAGGAAATGTGTCAAGCAAACACATCTTACATGGTTTCATAAGGGAGGTAGAAGGGTTCATATTACAAGTCTCATGTTTTCGGGAAAATCACAATTCTTAGAAACAAATCGTGACTTAGGAGAAGGAAGGAAGAAACTCAGGGAAATGCTCATTCAAAAACTCCTCCGACTCCCAAGTTGCTTCATCCTCGAGTGTTGATCCCATCGAACTTTATAAAACTTCTTGATATGTCTGCGTGTAACCCGATCTTTTTTCGATCAAGAATTTCTGATTTGGATACTCGGCACATGTCAAATCAGGCTCAAGTGTGACACCTTCAATGTCAACAACCTTGTCGGGCACTCGCAAGCACTTTTTCAATTGAGATACATGGAACACATTGTGCACCGAGACAACTGTTCAGGTAGATTCAGTCTATATGCAACCTTGCCACTTTGTTCAATGATTTGAAATGGACCAATATATCGAGGCGCCAACTTTCCTTTGACCCCAAAACGATCCACACCCTTCATGGGGGATACATTCAGGTATACAAAGTCTCCAACCTTAAATGCCAAGGGTCGCCGATGACGATCCGCATAGCTTTTTCTGTCGAGACCGAGCTCTTCTCAAATTTGCTTGAATTTGTTTGATCTTATCTTCGGTTTCTTCAACTAGATCAACTCCATAGAACTGTCTTTCTCCTGGTTCAGACCAATTAAGTGGAGTACGACATCGGCGGCCATATAAAGCTTCAAATGGTGCCATTTTGAGACTCTCTTGATAACTGTTATTATAAGCAAATTCTGCTAATGGCAAACATTCATCCCATCTTTGAGGAATATGTCAATACACAAGATCTTAACATATCTTCAAGGATTTGATTTACTCTTTCAGCCTCCGCCCTCCGGTTTGCGGATGGTAAGCAGTACTGTATAATAAATTAGTACCCAAGGTCTCATGAAATTTCTGCCAAAATTGAGCAACAAACTGTGTACCTCTATCTGTAACAATAGACTTGGGTACTCCGTGCAAACACATAATTCGGTCTATATATAAGCGAGCATATTGAGGTGCTCGGTAAACATTCTTCTTCGGGATAAAATGGGCCGACTTAGTCAATCGATCAACAATAACCCATATAGAATCATACCCTCTGGCGGTTCTAGGTAAACCAACGATAAAGTCCATGCTAATATCTTCCCACTTCCAGGCGGGGAATTGGTAAAGGTCAGTAAAATCCCCCGGTCTTGGATGCATGGCTTTGACTCTCGACAAGTGTCACATTTTGCAACGTGTCGAGCTACCTCGATTTTCATTTTAGTCCACTGGAATCTCCGCCTCGGTCATGATACATCTTATTGCTACCTGGGTGAATCGAGAATCTGGTTAAGTGAGCTTCGTCAAGAATCAACTGTCGGAGCTCAGGGACCTTCGGAACAACTAGACGATTTTTGAACCATAATACATTGTTGTCATCAAGGCGGAAGCAAGATGCTCGCCCTGATCTGACTTTCTCTCTAATGTGCTTGAGACCTTTGCTTTCTCGTTGAGCTGCAATGATTTTCTCTTGAATAGAAGAATGTACTTTGTGATATCATTCGGACTACCCCGAGGGATCATATCAATATTCAATCTTTCTAACTCTTGACACAAACTCAGATTCACCGGGTGTGACAAGAAGACAATTGCATTGACTCTTTTCGAGAGCATCGGCAACTACATTGGCTTTACCGGGATGATAGTGTACTTCAAGATCATAGTCTTTAATTAATTCTAGCCATCTTCTTTGCCTCATATTTAGCTCAGACTGGGTAAAGATATACTTTAAACTTTTGTGATCACTATAAATATGACATTTATTGCCCAACAAATAGTGCCTCCATATTTTCAGAGCATGCACAACTGCGGCTAACTCAAGATCATGAGTTGGATAATGCTCTTCATGTCGCTTTAAGCGCCTTGAAGCATAAGCAATAACCCCGCCTTCTTGCATCAACACACATCCGATGCCGATGCGGATGCATCACAATACACATCGAATGGCTTTTCAATATCTGGCTGAGCTAGGATTGGAGCAGTAGTCAAAAGATCTTTCAACTTATGAAATGCTTGCTCACATTCAGATGACCACCGGAATTTGGTTTGATTCTTTAGGAGTTCGGTGATTGGCTTGGCTATTTTGGAGAAGTCAGGAATGAAACGACGGTAGTACCCCGCCATTCCAAGGAAACTACGAACTTGGTGGACACTGATGGGTGGCTTCCAATTAAGAATATCTTGGACTTTGCTAGGGTCAACGGCAACACCCTCGGCAGATAAAACATGACCAAGAAAGTTGACTTCACTAAGCCAAAATTCACATTTGCTAAGTTTGGCATAAAGCTGATGTTCTCGGAGACGAGACAAAACAATACGGAGATGCTCCGCATGCTCTTCTTTGTTTTTGGAATATATAAGAATATCGTCGATGAAAACCACAACGAAGCGATCGAGCTCGGGCATAAACACCGAGTTCATCAGATACATGAAATGGGCTGGAGCATTTGTGAGTCCGAAGGACATAACAAGATATTCGTATAGGCCGTATCTGGTGGTGAAGGCGGTTTTTGGGAATATCTTCGGGCCTCGATTCGGATTTGGTGGTAACTGGACCTAAGATCAATCTTGAGAACGCCTTGGCTCCCGCAAGTTGATCGAAAAGAAGATCTATACGAGGTAGAGGATATTTATTTTTGATGGTCACCTCACCGAGTGGGACGATAGTCCACACACATTCTCGAGTGTGATCCTTCTTTTTCACAAAGATAGCGGGACAACCCCACGGTGATGAACTAGGTCCGATAAAACCTTTGTCCAACAATTCAGTCAAGCGAAGTTTTCAATTACGCTAACTCTTTTGGGAGCATCCTATAAGCTCTTCGGGATACCGGTGCGTGCCCGGCTTTAATTCGATCACAAACTCAACGTCTCTTTCTCGGTGCTAACCCGGGTAAATCCTCGGGGAAACACATCCGGGAACTCACGGACCACAGGGGATATTTTTGATTTTTCGCACCGAGGTGGCATTAATTGTCCGAAGCGCCCTCTTGGGAATCGGAAATTGGATAAGAAGTGGGGGGCGGTTATCGGGTAGCAACAACTTAACATTTCTATTCGGTGTATCTATCACAGCGCCATAATGGCGTAACCAATTCATTCCAAGGATCACATCTATATTTTGATCCTTCAGTACTATCAGATCCGTGGGATAAAGATACCCACCAAGAGATATAGGAATCTGATATACCATTTCCCGTGTACATATACGCCCTCCCGGTGATTGCACCAAAAACTCATCTTTAATTTCTTTTATGGGGATTTCATGCTTGGTAACAAATGTGCGGTTGATAAATGTATGCGATGCACCAGAATCAAACAATGTAATTGCAGGGTGACTGGCAACAGGGAACATACCCATTAAAACCGGCTCTCCTTCCAGAACGTTCCCAGGCTGGACTTGATACACACGTCCAGTCTTCCTCCCGGCATTGACCTTCGGGATACGCTGCGAACCACCCCTGCCCTGACCCTGGTGCTGCTGACTGCCAAACCCTTGCTGAAGATTGGAGGTATTTCTTTTGGGGTATGGACAGTTTCGGTAAAGATGTCCTGGTTTGGTTGCAATTAAAGCACGGACCGAAACCGGTGGGGGCATTTTGGGAAGTGGGTGGGGTTGGGTTTCGAACACCTTGAGTGCTCGGCTGCTGGGGATAGGTTGCGGCAGCAGGACGAACGTACGTCCGTTGCCTTTGGACTTGTTGCTGCTGGGGTGGGTAACGATAAGGTTGGTGGCTTTGCTGGTGCTGGGGATATTGGAATGGTTGACGGTTATCTTGAGTGGGATGGAGGATAACCCTCTGACGTTTTTGGATTCCGCCAGATGGTCTAGGAAAGGCACGTCTCTCCTCACTCTTCTATTTTTGCAAAGATCTCTCGTAGGATATGGCAATATCCACTGACTCATAGAAAGTGGCTTTAGGGTTTGCGGTGAGATGGGTTTCGATGTCATTTCTCAAACCCCTAACAAAACACCTCTTCTTTTTTTTGCCGTCGGTATCCACATGTTCGGGTGCATCTTTGGGATAGTTGATCGAATGCATTCACATATTGCACCACGGTTTGACCACCCCGCTTTAATGCTAGAAACTCTTTCGCTTAGCTTGCATTACCCCGCCCGGAATAAAATGTTGACGGAATGCATCTTTAAACATAGCCTGGTAATTTGTCTGGTCGGCCGGGCTGTCGTGCAAGGAAATTTGCCCACCACGCAGCATGTGGGGCCTCTCATTTGTTGGGCGACAAACTTGGGTTTCAACAAATCTGGACAACCCTCTAGTAGGTCAAACTTTAGATCTATGATACGAAGCCAATCATTAGTTTCTAAGGGTTCCTCACCACTGGGTGAACACCGGCGGACGAGTCTCGGTGAAGTCCGCATATGTGATCTCGTTGTGATCCACGGCGACCACGGTTCTCATAGGGTACATCCCGATTTCTGGCGACTTATTTCCCGTGAACATACGGGCATTCTCGATGGTGGCATGGACTAAAGCTGCCACGGCGTCGATAAGGATGGGGTTCTTTGGTGGTGGTCTGCGGGGCCTCACCCCTCTCTTGCGAAGAACAAAGACGAGGATGATCGGACATCTGTTATAAACAAGATTATATTTATTCACAAGCAGTTTTATTGAACTTTAAAAAAAGAAGTACAAACTAGTCACACATGGGTTCACTTATTCATATTACAAGTCCGCTCGTAGGGTCGGACATCCCCAGTTGACTATTTTACACATATTTCTCTCTCGGGACACTCGGATGTCGGACCCATGGTCCGCATCGGACTCATTGCCCGCAACGGACTCGTCGACCTCGGGACTCCGGCCGGTGCCGAGTGCACTTCCGGTGACTCCACGGCACCCAAGTCGTCCGCTGACCACTTGTTGCCGGGTACTGAGAGGATCATGGAGATTATCTTGCGGTGATGGACTTCCTCATGGAGTCTTTGCATTGTAAGCTTGGAGGTCGTCTATCTCGAGCCTGCAGCTCCTCGATATAATCGTACCCATCATTTCTCGATGCATCGCTTGTAGATCCAACTCATGCTGAAGATGAGCGATGGTTTGCTGGAGCTTGGTGATGACTCGAAGATCCGACTGCTCCTGCCTCAGCTGACCCTCTAGCTCGGACTTCACCTCATCCCTTTCGTCAATTGCTATCCCACGCTCCTTGGTGGCGATAGCTAGCTCAGCAGACAACTCAGCTATCTTCTGCTTCTTGGTCTTCTTCTCGGGCTTTGGCTCGCTTGGGCCGGCTTCAGCATCATTGCGTCGCGGTGCCGGTGGTGACGTGGCACACCCTTAGAACTTGTCATCTTTCGAAAGTGCCGCTTGGTACGGGCCATCCTCAGTAGAAAGTAAAGATAGATTCTATAAGATCGAGAACCTTAGAGTTAGCAAGAATAGGTTTGATTCTACTTAGCCCAACCACTTTTTATCGGGGATTCAAGTGTTAAACATATGAATTAAACATGATGCATGATTGAACCTATGGATCAAGCGAAAACTTTTTAACTAACATAAGCATACTTTTAGTAATCTGAGGGCAAAAAAAGAAAAACACATGATACTCCGCTTAAGACTTCTTTTTAAATAACACCTAACAAGGCTACAAGAAAGAATTAAGACGGGCGAAGCAATTTGGACTAAACCCGGTTAACTTTTGGATCCAAAACATTTTGAAGTTTTTTGAAAGTAACACTTGTGAGTATCTTAGTAAGTATCGCTCTCGATACCCTACGTGGCGAGAACCTTCTAAATTATATGGCCCACAAGCACCGACATTGTCCCTAAGACCTCCCGTCGGCTATGCTTGTACACCACATAACTTAAAATGTTCCGTCGGGTGGATCCCCGATAAACCACGATCACTCGGGATCGATACTTACAGAGACATCACAAAGTATTACAACAGTTTTCATATACAAATACCGAGTAGCGGAAGACTTACAATAACTTAATTTACAAACCTTTTACAAAACTTATACAAACCAGTGTTATCATTATAAACCGGCGGAAATATCATTATATAACTTTATTACAGATCACACAACCAAAGTGCCCCGCCAGGAGGCCACTCAATTCACTCCTCATCAGTTACTTCTTCGATAACCGTCATGCAACAAGGGCCGTAGCACTCTTGCCCATGCGGTTCACACGCGCAATGGGTTGAACAAACCCCGAGTACAAAAAGTACTCCGCAAGACTTACCCGACCATAAATTGGGGAGAAGACTTCGGGAATCTTGGCTAGTAGGAATCAAGGTGAGGCTTCAAAGAAGATCAAAGGACACCCTTTTCGCAAAAAAGAGACTAAGCCGGTCCCTTACGAGATCAATCACTTGTCAAACATATGTCGAATTCAAAACTTTCCATACTCACAACTTTCATTATTACTACGATCTTTGGTGCAAGGATCAAGTCTCCCATATCGTGGAGCAACGGCGATTCGAATCGCTTTATATACCCAGTGGGGCTTCCTAGCCACACGATATATGCAGGACCAAACATCTTACATATATCAACTCACACTTGCATTTTCCGGACGGAAGCGGGTCCTAGCCACGAGAGTACAATACACCATCTCCCTACGCCCGTCGCCTAAACCGTCGGCGGGTGCACTTCGTAGTGTGGGTACACGCTACTTCCCGGCCCGGTGTCCGTTCTCATATGGATCATACAAGGGAGCTTACCGCCATTAGCATGCGACTAGTACTATCCAATAACCTCATGATCCAAGGGCCAAGGCAACGAACGGTGCTTAACCGACTCACAAGTGGACGACACTACACTAGGGCACTAGCCCCTCCTGGCGCAAGTCACTCCACCCGGTCTCGATTTAATCATCATCATGCTCTTGTGGTGTATCCTTGACCCCGTCGGAACAAGGATAGACGACAAGCAACATCAGGTTTTCGTAAATTCCCTTCAGGGAGTATTGTTATCACCTTTCGAAAACAATTTATCAAAACCTACACTAGTAGCAAGGCTAAGCGCAACTAAGCATTTCGAAATCAAAACAAAATGCAGGGTAATGTAACAAGGTACAGTAAATGCATCAAAGTAGGATATCACACAACTCCTAACACCTAATGCATCATCTCAGGAACATAAAATATAAAGCTTTTCGAAATACAAGGAAATGTTTAAATGCATCCGGGGCTTGCCTTGGGGCTCGGAGAAGTGGGGTTCGACGATGGTACTGCTGAGATCCGGACCAACCTCCTCGTACTGCACACTTTCCTCACAGATAGGAGTTGGATCAACTCCTTCCTCAGACGGCACGACTACACGAATAGAATGCATGATCACAATGCTGTAAATAAAAGGACATGCGATAATGATGCAACGTTTGTTAATCGATCTTGAGTACAACTTTCCTTCACGGTAACATGGTATTGAGAAGGTATAGCTAGCATCGACGACTACGGACTAACGATACGCCAAGTAACATGAAATGCCGAAGGTCATTAGGGTTAATGACCTAGGGGTCATCACTCAACTCCAAAATCAAGCAACCCTAATAGTGATTAAGGGTGATTACTAATTTATTAACCATTTTTACAGTCGTTGAAAGCCATTAATTAACTTGCTAATTGGAGATTAAATTAAACCCCTAATTAATTAAAGAATTAACTAACTAAACATTAATTAATAAAAGGATTAATTAAGCATAATACAAAACTTAATCAAAACTTAACCAAACTTCATAGTTAAGATCATCATCACCTAATTAGCACACAAAATAAATTTTATGATTTTTGGACTTATATTTTAATTATTAAAAATCATGAAAGTTGCATTTATTAATTTAAAGAGCAAATTAAAGCACAATTAAATTTTATTGGAAAATCAAAGTTAGTATTTTCCTTTGATAGAGCACAGCACAAGGAACACATAACATATTTTTACACATTTTTACTTGCCCAAATAAAATTAAAACAAAAAGATGAAACTCAGCTTTTGAAAATCTAAAAAGAAAAAGAAAAGAACAAAACTCCTCTCGCGGGCTTCATCAGGCGGCCCGAGGCGCGCAAGATGCGGCCTCAAGGCCCACTCGGCCCGCACGAGCGCCCGCGCTCTCTCTCTCTCGAAGGCGGTCGACAGCGGGGCCGGGATGTTAGCCCCGTCCCCCCTCCTCCCTTTCTTCTCCTCGGTGAACAGGACAACGGCGGCGGCCGGCGGTGGTTCGCGCTAACGACGAACCCTCCGGCGCAACCCGACCCGCACCGGCGGCTTCCCTCGTCACTCAAGACCCAACGACGACCTACTAAACGGCCCTCCTCCTTCACCGAGCTCGCACAACGGCGCTATGGCGGCTCGGGTGTACGGCTCACGGCAGCGAGCGAGCCCACGACCTCCTCCGCCAACTACCCCATCGTGATCAACCAGCGAAAGCACAACAAAACGCCAAACGACTGAGCGACACGGAAAAGGCATAGCATCGAGTGCGCAAGCGGCGGCATGCCGTAGCTCGTCAGAGCGACGGCTGCTCCTGGGCCAACCTAGCCGATAACGACGCAACCAACACCTCGGATAAACTCAAGAAATTTCACCCTGAACTCGCGCGCTCTGATGAGTAGGTTGAAGACAAAACGAGGGATGGATGGTCGTCGGTGACGGCGGTCACGGGCGACGTGAACCGAGGAAGGAGACGACGCTCCGACGCTTACGCTGGAAAAAAAGGATGGATCGAGGATGATCAGTGAACAAAGGAGAAGCTAAACAAGTGAAAGGTAGACTTGCGGCACGGCAGCAAAGGTTCGACCGCGGCAGAGGGCTTGTGGCGGCGCGGGTTGCCGCCGAGGAGGAAGACGACGGCGTGTGGTCCTGGTCCTTCCGCGATGGCAAAGAGCGATAGGGGCTCGGCAGCGCCGAAAGAGTGGAGAAGTGGTGCGCAAGCAATTGGAAGCAAGTGAGCGAGTGCGGTGCGCGAATTTGGCAGCAGAGTTCACGGCGGCCGGCGGTGAGCAGAAGAAGGAAAAACGGCGTCGACGGCCGGCACACGGTTTTTATAGGACCGACGGTGCGGTGAGGTGGCAGCAGCTTCGCGACGGCGTGGAGGTGGACGGCGGCGCGGGAAACCCGCGGAAGGCGGGGAATGGCCACGGCGGCGCCCGGTGAGTCACCCGGCATGGGCACCCCCTCCTCACCGTAGCAGTGCCACCTTTTCTTTTTATTTTCAAAATTACTTTTAAAAATTGAACTGTTCACCAAAATATCCCAAAAATACAGTTGGCTCAAAAATTTGTGCTCTACAACTTTCATTAAAGGAGTTTGGTCAGATTCAAACTGATTTTTAAATTTGAAGTTCAAATTTGAATTTAAAGCAAAACCCTAACTTTAGGGATTTTAAAATTACTTTCAAATTTTGAATAAAAGATAAAAATCTCCAAAAATAAAGCTTGTTCCATTTCTCAATATCTACAACTTTCATTTAGGAAGTTTTTCATGAAAACAAATAATTTTTTGAATTAGAGTTTAAAACTCAAAAGGGGCAATTTCCAATTCAAATAACTTTTGAAATTACTCCAAATTTTATTCAAAAACTTGAAAAACTTTATATACCAAAGTTGTAGAGCTCAAAAGATGCACAAACTGTATTTTTTGGAGTTTTCCCAAATTTTGAATATTTTGAGATGAAATTATAAAGGGGGCAAAAACACTTTGAAATTCACCCTTTTGAAAGGTTTTTCAAAATGAATCTTTGGGCAATGAATTAATGAGGATGTGGCACTTTTTTAAAACCCAACCAATAGTACACTTTCAAAGTACAAAGTTCATACTTTGAAATAGTGCTATTGGTTAGCAACTTTATTTATAAAATTAATTATGGTTAGCTCACAAAATTGAAAGTGAAATTCCAATTCCAACACTTAGCCACTTGAGCTAGGGTTTGGAATTTGAATTCCAAATTCAAATTTGATTCTTTCTTTTGCACCATTTGCTTTAGAAAACTTGTTTGATGTGTGAGTCAGGTTAGGCAAACACTTGCAAACACCGGGGTTGATTTTAATTGATTGCTTTTATTGATAAAAGTAAACATGTGGGCGAAGTTTAAATTATAAACGCATACACATGTGATATAAAAGAACTCAAGTAACACCCTAGAATCATAAACTCATTTTAATTGTTTGAATTAGGGTTTTCTAATGATGCATGCTT
>JADLZL010006529.1:0-19145 GCA_015844335.1 Chrysopogon serrulatus
TGTTATATATAGTGTAATCATAAGTATATTAACACTTACATCAGAGTAACGCGGAATGGGACCTAATCTTTTCTTCAGACTCCATTCTTCACAGGGACGGTTGACTGGGGGTAACACATGTCTAGCACTCCAATTACTTCTCATAAAACTCACTACATCCTCCATCCGTACCCATCCAGGGATTTTGCCAATGTATTAAAAAGTAAAGACAAGCGCAAGTACATGTCGTACTCAGCGAATATAACATGGGGTTAATGAGGCTCAAAAGGGTGACACGGTTTACAACGGTTAGCAACTTTTATCATATCTCAATTTTAGTATAAGTGAGTAGCAACAAGTAGCATAAATCCCAAATAACCATATGATCATGTAAACAGTGATTAAAGTATAGCAAAAACAATAATCAAAAAGTTTCCAGCGCATAAACCATTATTCTATAAGAAGTCCAGGCCGCTTGTGACCGTGAGCACGGCTGATATATCAGTTTTAACACTCTGCAGAGGTTGTACACTTTCACCGTAAGTTGTGATTCCCATGTGCCAGGGTCATGACTCCCATATCGCCTTTACCTAGAAAGCACGGCAGGGTACACTATGAAGTCTTTCAAAGGTTCGTCTAACAAGTTAGGGCCGCTAGGTTTCCTCGACAAGCAGACATAGAATCCCCCTTCCAAATGGTTCACACCGCAGCACAACACATGAGGACAGAAGCCACGCTATGCCCATCGTGTAAAGCCCCTTTTGCGCCTTTCGGTAACCTCTAACAAGCTAGAAGAGGGTTCTCATACTTGACTAAAGCCGAGCCATATAGCCCTCACGGTTTATACTTGTAAGTCCCGGGTGCTCCCTTACAGATAAGTCCTTAGAGAGAGACAAGAGCAAGCAAGTGCTCTTACCCTTTAATTTTCTATTGCCAAAAGTCACATTTTAACGTTGTATTGCATATACCATTAATCAAGTTCTGGATCATAGTGGTTATTTATTAAGCACTAGCATAAGCTACCCAAATGCATAAACCCATGGTAGTCAAGGTACAAGATACAATTGCTAGGAAATCCTTAGTGGTAATCAAGGAAGACACATGCAATATGAATTAAGTGATTAAAGGTGAATAGGTAACAAGGATGATCCCATGCTATACTTGCCTCATAAGCTTGCTCAAAACTCCCTCATATTTTTCCTCTAGTCATCACCTTCCGATCCTTTGTACTCATAGTGATCCTCGTTCTACTCGTAGCAAACACCACGCATAGGCAAACATACATAGAACAATAAAAGCAACTAAGAACAATACACCACACAAGAGAAAACATGGTCTTCTACGGTGATGGGAGCGCAAGAGACATCGATAATGAAACTATCGTTCAAATGAAATGACTATCGAAGGGTTTAAATTATAAAAAGAGACGACTACGAGCTTAATTTATGTTGATTAATAAAACTATATAAATAGTATTAATTCAGATTAATCATAACATATTTACTTTCGAAAATCCAAAGCTAACCCTATTTTAATGCATGTATCATTTAATGAAATTAAACTTTGATCAAATTAAACTTTGACTTCATAAAAGAAATAAACATGTGGAGCATCTATACGAGCTAATATAATCAGGTTCAACTAGGTAATTTTATTTGGAAAAAGTAGTATTTAGATTAATAAGTTTTATTTATTAAAAGGAAAATAACCATGTGAGTGCATCTATTCAAATTTGGTATACGTGTTTGAATTAAGCATTAAAATTTAAAAGCATGTTAATGTTTACATTTAGTCATATTTGTATTTGTTTATAGAACATCAAGTATAAACCTATAGCTTTTAAATTATAAAATATCTAATTGGACATAAACATTAATTACTTATTATGAAAGATCGATGTACACATATCCTGTGCTTTTTAATTATAAAATTGGTCACATTCACATTAATCCAATTAATATTTAATTGTAACCAATAAAACATGCACTTGAAGAACGCCGCTGCTATACCGTAGATTATTTATGTCTATATGATAGAAACGAACTAGCAAAACTAAATAGGAATAGACGACACCTAGGGGTAGAGAAATATTTGCACAATTCACTATTAGTAAGAAAAACTTAGGCTTTAAAAGAGAGTTGATGCATACTATGCTAAGTGACAATAGATTGTTCCCTGACAAGTCACATGCAGGATCTGCATTACTGCTTGCTTCTTTACGTAGGGTTGTTGTTCAAGAGATATGTGTCGTCGGTAGTCTCTGCTTTGACGGATGAGACACAGGTGGTGACAGGAGGAAAGGTGCCGACGGACTCGTGCTGAGTTGCTTGGTCGAGCTCGGAGGAGATGACTACAATGCAGCCCTCGCGACACAACTCCAGCTGCTAGGGGCATGATGATGACAGAATTGTTGATATGGATGAGATGAAAAAATGGCCGAAAAGAGAATAAGAAAGAATGCAAGCGTGCTCACCTTATACTTATAGGCGAACCATGGCGATGAATCAGCAAATCAAGATGGCAAATCAAGAAGAATGTAGCCTGCCAAATTTTGGCCATGGCAAAGGGGCAATAAGAGGAGAAAAATATCAAAAGCTACTACCTTAGCTAGGGGTTCCCAAACTAGGGGCTTCCCTCATGGTAGTTGATGTGCTTTGCTCAAGGGATTGGTACATATATATAGGGGAAAAACTCTTCACCTCATCATCAACCAGTAATATGGTACTAATTGATGTTGCATCTTGCACCTTTACTAATGGGCCTATATAATCATTAAAGCCCATTAGTAAATAAAAGATACAAGCCTTTAGGATTTAATTAGGATAATTGCACATGGGCTTTGAGAGCTGGTGGCAAAACTGAGATTTTATTATTTTCGGAATTAATTAATTTCAGGATTAAAATAATTCTAGAAAAAAGTCCAGAATTGATATTTAAGCCATGAAAAATATTCCAAAAGCTCCAAAAATTCGGAGAAAAATTCTCGAAGACATTTTGGAACATGATGAACCAAAATAAAATATTTGGAGCTCATGAAAAGTATGTTAGAGCATTCAAAAAATTAGATTATGCTCAAAAAAAAAGAACGAGTTCAAGAAAAAAGCCCGAGTAGTTCTGAAAAAGTTTGTACAGATATGTTGATAGAGAAGCGGCTTGTCGATGAACTGTACTCGATGAGATTGGATTAGAGTTTGGTGCCATTTGTGAGCTTGATTGTAGATGCGGCTTGCTCTAGGACTAGGATAGGTAGCGACGCTTCGATTTGGGTTCGGCGGAGGTGGGGTGGGATGCGGGTCAAGAAGGAGTGACATGGGCTATGCAGGCCGAAAAAGAGAGGAAGAAATAGTTTTCCTTTTTTTTCTAAAGCCTCAATCTAATTTTCAAACGTTATATTGAATTCACAACACAAAAAAAATCATATGCTTTGGCATGAATGCACAATAATGTTGCTACACCTTATGATGATTTTTAATTTAGTGAAAAAAATTATTTTCCTATATTTTCATGAGCACAACAATTCAAAATTAAATCATTTTAACCTAATTTCAAAAGGAGCAAATGTTAGGGTGTTACAATTCTACCCCCCTTAAGATGAATCTCGTCCCGAGATTCGGAAGACGATGATCAAGGAGATCAGGATGCTCTGCCTTGAATTCATCTTTGCTTACTTAAGTGACTCCATCTTAACTGTGGTTCCACTTTGCTTTAGGTAGTGCCACCTTGCTCCAATAGCTTTCTCAACTATTCCACGATTGTTGATGAGACACCAAATATAGCTATGATCCTTCTTTTAACTACCCAAAGGGTATCTGTCTCGTAGTTTTCAACATCCCCCCAACCTTGGCACATAGATTTGTGGTTTGGATTTGTGGTTTGGTGGCTTGGAGCTTAGGGCAGCATGGGAACCTTACCTTGGAGCAACTAGTTCGAATCCTAGGTTGATAACTCAACTTGGACAACTCCAACTGCTTGCCACTTTTCTATTTCTTTTCAATGCATACCAACAACCTTAATATACTCAACTATATTATTCACTCTTTTTTTTTCTGAAAGGACTTCATGGATCTCTTATTCCCAACTAGGTTCCATTACCAACTCCAAAGTGGCTTTTCTCACGTTAAGCTGCTCAAACTTCCAGCACAATCCTTTAGTCCTTGGTGTCATCCAAATTTCTCAACATAACTCAATATCTCCATATCTTCGTTTCAAGTAGTTCAAAGCACACTTGGCTAGCTAACTCAATGCTCAAGCTATCAGTTTTCCTCTTGCATAAGAACACATCATTGAAGATAGAGAAACTCTTTTATCCAGTCTAGCAAAGTTGACATCTAGGCTTTACTTCAACCTCTTCTTCAATGCTTTTAAGCATGCACTAAAGGTTTTTTTTTAATCCAACAACTTAATACATTCTCATATAGCACTTATCTACCTCTCTGACATAGTCTTGGGTACATATTACTTGCATCTCTAACCCATACTCTGTATGCCAAGGAAACTTGGGGTCACTCTATTACATCTTTGGGTGGGTTCCAACATTCTTTAAAACTTTTCCATAATTCCACCATTGGAGATTACTTATCCAAGAAAAGATCCTACCAAATCTCATTTGCTAACTTGGTGAAACATTGAGACTTTCTAAACCTCCATCTACCAGTTGTAGATGTCCAATATCTCCTTCCTATGCCAACAATCCATTACACTAAAGACTAAACTTTCAATGGATGATAGCTTGAATCGATCATCCTTTCCTGACAAGTATAGTAGCTCCTAGTATATGATCCAACAATTCACCACTCTTGAGTAAAGGTACCTGCACTTGATAGTAACTCCTCAACCATGGAGATGGCTGACGCATTCAATTGAAGAATCTGAATGTATGAGACATCCATCTTGCAACATCTTTACCTTGGCTACCCCCCTTAAGAAAAGATAAACTAGGGGGACACCAAAGTAACTTGCATCTTCTTATGAATGAGTTAACCATCATACGGGCCTTCTCATATCCAGGAGAAACACAGGTGCATAGATATGAACATGTAATCTGGAATTTGTCGTGAGATGAAAAACAGGAGCACAGTAAATCAGCCATAACTCGAGTTCTGTTAATCCAGTAAAGTTGTAGCTTATATCGTCGGAAAGCCTACCAAATTCCTCACAACTTTCGGGTAGAACACTTTTCCAGATTCGGCTGTTAAGTTAGTCGAAAACTGTACACAACAGAAACTGTTTCAGGTTGCTGACAGCACGGTTGTCTCATCTTGTGATTTTCGTAACTCCCAAACCATAACAGATATGAAGGTGGTTCTTGTACAAATAGAAAGGTGATGAAGTCTACTATTGTCCAGAATTTTCTCATGATTTTTGGATGACCGAAAACAGGGGTATAAACCGAAAAGGACAGGTTGCTCTAGAAAGGCAGGATAAAGGTAACAGGAGAAAAGAGAAACCCAACTATGTATTTCATTAAATACTTATACCTTAGTCCTATATAAACTAATTGAAATTGTAGAAAAACTCCACAAGGTCATTGCACTCATTACAAAGATCCAAAACAATCATAACCATAAGCACAAGCAACTAAGCACTTAAGAGATCACACCGCACACAACTCAACTCGACTCAGCAATCGCTACTAACGTCTTTATTACATAAGGGGCATAAACTCCTAACTCCTAAACACGGTGCGACTGCAGAGATATCCAAGGTAGCATCTCTTGCGTGAAGATGAGTGTGGCACGTCCTCCACTTCATTAAGCTTGAACAGTCCAGCATGACTCCTCCACTCATCAATCTCATCAAGAGCTTTTTCATAGTGTTGCCTTACTTCCGCCAACTCCAGTTGACTATCTTCTAACTTCTGATGTAGAGCTTGGATGGTAAAGGCCATCTCCCTTAGTTGTTCATTCTGCTCTGAATGAGGATCAGCCATCACACATTGCAAACTTTCTGGCAGACGTCGAGGAAGATACTTGTGCTTGTTTCCTTGCATCTCTTTGTAGTGTTTTCCATGATATTCTAGCAACGCCTGGTGAGCAGCATCAGATATGCTAGCATGCATGTCATAGCGATCAGCGGGAGATGAGTGAATGGATTCCACCACATGTGAACCAGTAAACTCATTCCGTCTTGTGACATGTGCTTCTGTGCTCCAGTGGTTCTCATACCTAGGATGAGTCCACCTAGTGCATTTATATTCCACTTTGGCTTCTTGATCGGGGTAGCGAGCATGCAATATCTGTATAAGTCGAGGGGTGGAAGAAAGCTTCACCACTAATGGTCGTAGTAACGTACTCCTTGCGCCAACCAGTGTGTCGGTTGCGATAGGAAGAGCTTGTCCATGGAATCCTCTAGTCAAGCATGGTTTTCCAGAGTTGATACGGACAATCTTCTCGTTATGATCCATCTATTTAGATAGAGGGGAGATAAGCAAAATAGAGTCAATCCTTTGTAATAGAATAGAGACCAGAACAAGCATATCTTTTAGAAAATAACAAGGTGAGAGCGAGAAAGAAATAAGCAAGGATAAAAGCAGGCTAAAACGACCCGGTTCTAACTAGGCTTGCGCCCCTGGTCCAATATTGCTCGATACCAATCAGTAACACCCAGCTTTTAAAGACAAAACCAGGTATGCTATATGTGTGCCCAGGAAGTCCACACATACGACCACAGAGTAAAAAGTATCAGTAAACAATGTTATATATAGTGTGATCATAAGTATATTAACACTTACATTAGAGTAACGCGGAATGGGACCTAATCTTTTCTTCAGACTCCATTCTTCACAGGGACGGTTGACTGGGGGTAACACATGCCTAGCACTCCAATTACTTCTCATAAAACTCACTACATCCTCCATTTGGTACCCATCCGGGATTTTGCCAATGTATTAAAAAGTAAAGACAAGCGTAAGTACATGTCGTACTCAGCGAATATAACATGGGGTTAATGAGGCTCAAAAGGGTGACACGGTTTACAGCGGTTAGCAACTTTTATCATATCTCAATTTTAGTATAAGTGAGTAGCAACAAGTAGCATAAATCCCAAATAACCGTATGATCATGTAAACAGTGATTAAAGTATAGCAAAAACAATAATCAAAAAGTTTCCAAATAAGATAAACCATTATTCTATAAGAAGTCCCGGGCCGCTCGTGACCGTGAGCATGGTCGATATATCAGTTTTAGCACTCTGCAGAGGTTGTACACTTTCACCGTAAGTCGTGATTCCCATGTGCCAGGGTCATGACTCCCATATCGCCTTTACCTAGAAAGCGCGGCAGGGTACACTATGAAGTCTTTCAAAGGTTCGTCTAACAAGTTAGGGCCGCTAGGTTTCCTCGACAAGCAGACATAGAATCCCCCTTTCAAATGGTTCACACCGCAGCAGCAACACATGAGGACAGAAGCCACGCTATGCCCATCGTGTAAAGCCCCTTTTGCGCCTTTCGGTAACCTCTAACAAGCTAGAAGAGGGTCCTCATACTTGACTAAAGCCAGAGCCATATAGCCCTCACGGTTGTACTGTAAGTCCTGGGTGCTCCCTTACAGATAAGTCCTTAGGGAGAGACAAGAGCAAGCAAGTGCTCTTACCCTTTAATTTTCTGTTGCCAAAAAGTCACATTTTAACGTTATATTGCATATACCATTAATCAAGTTACAGATCATAGTGGTTATTTATTAAGCACTAGCATAAGCTACCCAAATGCATAAACCCATGGTAGTCAAGGTACAAGATACAATTGCTAGGAAATTCTTAGTGGTAATCAAGGAAGACACATGCAATATGAATTAAGTGATTAAAGGTGAATAGGTAACAAGGATGATCCCATGCTATACTTGCCTCATAAGCTTGCTCAAAACTCTCTCATATTTTTCCTCTAGTCATCACCTTCTGATCCTTTGTACTCATAGTGATCCTCGTTCTACTCGTAGCAAACACCACGCATAGGCAAACATACATAGAACAATAAAAGCAACTAAGAACAATACACCACACAAGAGAAAACATGGTCTTCTACGGTGATGGGGAGCGCAAGAGACATCGATAATGAAACTATCGTTCAAATGAAATGACTATCGAAGGGTTTAAATTATAAAAGAGACGACTACGAGCTTAATTTATGTTGATTAATAAAACTATATAAATAGTATTAATTCAGATTAATCATAACATATTTACTTTCGAAAATCCAAAAGCTAACCCTATTTTAATGCATGTATCATTTAATGAAATTAAACTTTGATCAAATTAAACTTTGACTTCATAAAAGAAATAAACATGTGGAGCATCTATACGAGCTAATATAATCAGGTTCAACTAGGTAATTTTATTTGGAAAAAGTAGTATTTAGATTAATAAGTTTTATTTATTAAAAGGAAAATAACCATGTGAGTGCATCTATTCAAATTTGGTATACGTGTTTGAATTAAGCATTAAAATTTAAAAGCATGTTAATGTTTACATTTAGTCATATTTGTATTTGTTTATAGAACACCGAAGTATAAACCTATAGCTTTTAAATTATAAAATATCTAATTGGACATAAACATTAATTACTTATTATGAAAGATCGATGTACACATATCCTGTGCTTTTAATTATAAAATTGGTCACATTCACATTAATCCAATTAATATTTAATTGTAACCAATAAAACATGCACTTGAAGAACGTCGCTGCTATAACGTAGATTTTTTATGTCTATATGATAGAAACGAACTAGCAAAACTAAATAGGAATAGACGACACCTAGAGGTAGAGAAATATTTGCACAATTCACTATTAGTAAGAAAAACTTAGGCTTTAAAAGAGAGTAGATGCATACTATGCTTAGTGACAATAGATTGTTCCCTGACAAGTCACATGCAGGATCTGCATTACTACTTGCTTCTTTACGTAGGGTTGTTGTTCAAGAGATATGTGTCGTCGGTAGTCCCTGCTTTGACGGATGAGACACAGCTGGTGACAGGAGGAAAGGTGCCGACGGACTCGTGCTGAGTTGCTTGGTCAGAGCTCGGAGGAGATGACTACAATGCAGCCCTCGCGACACAACTCCAGCTGCTAGGGGCATGATGATGACAGAATTGTTGATATGGATGAGATGAAAAAATGGACGAAAAGAGAATAAGAAAGAATGCAAGCGTGCTCACCTTATACTTATAGACGAACCATGGCGATGAATCAGCAAATCAAGATGGCAAATCAAGAAGAATGTAGCCTGCCAAATTTTGGCCATGGCAAAGAGGCAATAAGAGGAGAAAAATATCAAAAGCTACTACCTTAGCTAGGGTTCCTAAACTAGGGGCTTCCCTCATGGTAGTTGATGTGCTTTGCTTAAGGGATTGGTATATATATATAGGGGGAAAAACTCTTCACCTCATCATCAACTAGTAATATGGTACTAATTGATGTTGCATCTTGCACCTTTACTAATGGGCCTATATAATCATTAAAGCCCATTAGTAAATAAAGATACAAGCCTTTAGGATTTAATTAGGATAATTGCACATGGGCTTTGAGAGCTGGTGGCAAAACTGAGATTTTATTATTTTCGGAATTAATTAATTTTAGGATTAAAATAATTCTAGAAAAAGTCCAGAATTGATATTTAAGCCATGAAAAATATTCCAAAAGCTCCAAAAATTCGGAGAAAAATTCTCGAAGACATTTTGGAACATGATGAACCAAAATAAAATATTTGGAGCTCATGAAAAGTATGTTAGAGCATTCAAAAAATTAGATTATGCTAAAAAAAAAAGAACGAGTTCAAGAAAAAGCCTGAGTAGTTCCTGAAAAGTTTGTACAGACATGTTGATAGAGAAGCGGCTTGTCGATGAACTGTACTCGATGAGATTGGATTAGAATTTGGTGCCGGCTGTGAGCTTGATTGTAGATGCGGCTTGCTCTAGGACGAGGATAGGTAAGCGACGCTTCGATTTGGGTTCGGCGGAGGTGGGGTGGGATGCGGGTCAAGAAGGAGTGGCATGGGCTATGCAGGCCGAAAAAGAGAGGAAGAAATAGTTTTCCTTTTTTTTTTCTAAAGCCTCAATCTAATTTTTCAAACGTTATATTGAATTCACAACACAAAAAAATCATATGCTTTGGCATGAATGCACAATAATGTTGCTACACCTTATGATGATTTTTAATTTAGTGGAAAAAAAATTATTTTCCTATATTTTCATGAGCACAACAATTCAAAATTAAATCATTTTAACCTAATTTCAAAAGGAGCAAATTTTAGGGTGTTACACCCACACCCCCAGGGGGAGGCATCCCCATGAAACACTAATTCATATTCTCTGAAGAAGGATCAGAGAGGTGCCCCTTAAATGGAGAAACCTCTCAAGGGTTAGCAATTAAGGAGACTAGTCCTCATTAGGATCTAGTCTTTAGAAATAGAGAGGTAGAGAGGAGAAGGACTTACGAGGAGGTGCCGGCCTGTCGGTGCTACCTCCATAGCTTGTACCTTGGCGGAAGTTAATCTACGTCTGAGATTTCTCTGGTAATCATCTTCTTCTTTCTTTAAGCAATTGTGTTTCACTACTACACAAAAGATTTTGCAAGGCACTTTAAAATTGAGCTCGAAGGCGGTTTTGCCCAAACACCGTCTCGGTTAATCAGTTCCAACCGAAGCAATGCCCCCGGCGCAGCAATGCCTCGATTAATGAGTTAACCGAGGCGGTTAAATAACGTTAACCACCTCGGTTAACGTTCATTAACCGAGACGGTTATCATTATATAACCGCCTCCATTAATTCATTAACCGAGACGGTTTCCTAACCGCCTCGGTTAAGGCCACGATTAACTGTGACCTTACGTTCGAGGCGGTTAGAAAAACCGTCTCGTTTAACTAAAAAACCGCCTCAGTTAAGTTTTCTGTAGTAGTGTTTATATTGTTCTTCTGGTCATGAGTCCCTTTTGAGTGCTTTAATCTAATGCAATAGGCTAAGGTATAATTCGTAGTATAGACGTGGTGCTTAGACTCGGATTACTTATAGATGTACCCTATCTTCCGGATTGGTGGTAGCATCGTGGAGGTGACTTTATAGCTCCGTTGAATCCTATGTAGCCCACTATCCCGTCGGTAGGCCGAGCAGGAGTATAATTGGTAGGAAGGTTAAAGTTTTGCCTCGTGCTCTTTCTATGCAATTTTTTCGGATAGAACATATAAACATAGCTTATCGAGAGTAGAACGTGAGAACCTTAGTGATCTCCTCTATATTCTCAACCTTCTTAAGATCTTGTTACTACTCTGGGTTAAGTTAGCTGTCGTAGATAACCTCACCGTTTCCTTGTGGATACGATATTTAAAACCTCTAGGTGAAATGCTATAACGATATCCATAAACTACGGAATATTCAGTAGGTATTAACAGATACCAACAATATAGCATGGGCTCTTGGGCTTTCAACATGCAAGATCTAGCCTGAGACCACCTAGACACATTGCAAACCCCTCCCCCCCCCCCTCACCCCCCCATCTTATCGGTCGTCTCTACTACAAAAAAAAATCTAGGCTTTTGTAATATAAAATTTTATCATTGATCATTGTGACACTGGCATGAAGAATATTGGTTTATCATCTAACTTTCATCTCTAATCATCTTCAATGACGGTTTGCACCATTTTGTCAGGGATCTTATGATGATAGAATTTTTTCACCAATCTTATGACGACGCCAAAATGTCACAAACTATTAGCCATGGTAGTTCCATGTGAGACAATAATCTAATGTGGCGTTAACAAGGCAGTAAAGCTTATAAGAAATTGTTTGGTTAGAGCAGCTCGTTGCATCCGCTCCATGGGAGCAGAGTTTGAATCACTTTCGCACTGCTCGGTCCTCACTGTGCAAACATCGATTTTTGGGTCTCATGTTGAATAAAACATCATCTTGCCCATGCACTTTTGGAAAGGATGCCCATGGACTGCATGTTTGCTCACGCTGACCCAACATTCAATTCCGCAGCAACTGAACCAGGTTTGGATTCCGATTTTGGTTGCTGACACCATGGTTCGCAAGCTACAGTGTGCATATTCGGTTTCAGTTGCCCTGGAGCTGCTCTTATAGCTTATCGTGAGGCTTAGTAATGGCCTGGCCACATCCCATTTTGCACTTCAATTCTATTCAGCCAGCTACAAATGGGCCTATACCATCTTTTGGCCCAATTCTAGTTGGGGCTAAGACATTCGAGCCCCATTATGTTTGGCACAGTACACTTTTAATCTATATCTATATCTATATCTTCTATCTATTCTCTATCTAATAATAAAGAGGCAAAATTTCAGTCCATCTTTTTTCGTCCATCTATTTTTTTTTCGTCCACCTCTTTCTTTCTAACTACCGGATAGTGGGGAGTTTCTCATGTCAGATTTATATGATCCCCTGATCATATGAGTTAAGACAGACTTACGTCTAGCAACAATCGAGACAGTGTCTAATTTCAACATGTATTGGTATTCACAGCTTGCGCCTAGCAATAATTGAGTCGAGTCTGATTTCAAAATATATTGGATTTTAATTGTCCGTTTATTATTTCTATTCTTTCTTTCTGTTTGTATCCTTTCATATTTTCTTTTTTTCTGCATGTTTTGTCCGTAGTCCCAAATCAAAGGACATCACTATTATGTTTTAGTTTCTATTATTTTACGGACTCAATCACTATTATTTTTTATTCCTATTATTTTCCCTATATGCTATTCGTTTTTCTGATACTTTTTCCTATGTTATTCCTTTTTTTTTAGTTTTTAGAGATGCGGTTGCTACTTTTTTTCCTTTAGCAATCCATGTCCGACTTTTTTTAGATTTGTTTTTTCTTCCGTTCAACACGGAGCCCGGTTTCATAACGTGCCTTTTTTTTCATTTTTGTCATGTCCTCTCTTTTTGTTTTTTTCTGATTATATTTTCTTTCTTCTATTTTTTTCTCATAAATATATCAAATAAATAATAATGCAACCGACTTTCCATTGCTGATTTGTTGAAGTAGTTATGACTAAAAAATTTAAATTTATTTTTATCAATATTAGATCGGTCGATGCTCTAACTAATCAAACAATTGGACAGTATTGAAAATTGAAGTTAAGAATATTTTTTCCCTTTATAGTAGAAGAAATAATATACTACTAAGATTATATTTTAATTTGATATATAATATGCTAAAATTAACTTATGTTATATATATCATGGTGATCATAGAGAATATAGCTTTAAATTTTAATAAAAAGTAATAAAACCAGAATAGGTATGTACCACTATCGTCATTATTTTTCATAAAACCGTTCCAACAATTACAGTTTGATTCAAAGATGCATTTAAACATATGATGCAATCTCAAACACTATTTAGAGTTGTATTCCCCGTTGCAACACACTGACATATTTGCTAGTAATAATAAAGAGGCAAAATTTCTGTCTATTTTTTTTGGTATGCATGGCTTCCTCTAACTAACTTTGAAATGTGAAAACGATCTTTGTTCGTTTGGCTACAACCCTCCTGATTTATATGATAGGTTATGGATAGCTACGAATCTAATTCCAAATAGATCTATACGATACCAAATAAGCTGAATAGGAATTCTAATCTCTATCCAATTCTTGCTAACCTAATATTCCTCCGATTCTTGCTAATATGAATATTACCGTGCGTGGCCTCAGAGGCCACTTGACATCTGCATTTAGTCACAAACCGTTTCGAATTCCACGTCGTCAACTCGTCATGTTGGTTCCCAAGCATGCACTTTTGAGATTGCCTTTAGCTTATGCATGGTGTATCCGTGTACAGCTCTGGTTCCAATTACCTTGCTTGTATTAGTTGCGTACGAGGTCTCGCGGTGCAGAGACGGCACATTGAGCATAGCGGCCAGGCCATCAAGCGCGGCGGCCATGCTGAACGACCACAAGCTCTGACGGTGGGGAAGAGGAGCGTCGAGCACACAGCAGTGGACCGGTGGAGACGTCGAGCGCGGTGATGGTAGATGGCCGCGAGCTTTCTCTCACGGTTGGGAAGCAGGCCGTCGAGCACAGTGGCGAGGGCGTCGAACGTGGCGGCGGCGGTGGCAGTCAGTCCGCTATGCCAGCTGAGGGCTGAGGGACTCGATTCCATCGTTGCCACATTTTTTTCGTGTGTTCATGCAAACATCAGCTAGTGGTCTTTTTCTAGGCCTACGCGGCCACACAAGGAGATGTCCAGGTTCAAATCCTAAAGCCTTGGTAGGTCCTGACGCGTACGTACGCGTGACGCCTTTGGCATCCATGTTCCACTGTTGACGGATTGACGAAGTCTCGTCAAGTCGTCAGACGTTTTGATTCTGAATTCCCGAGGCGTCTTGGCTACGAGCATGTCGTTACTATTGTGTTATCGAGACCACCATATCAAGGACCCATCTAGGCTGCTCTGTTCGTTGCTGCTTGGCTACACGTGCAAACACGCAGAGCTGGCTGCCGGAGTCAACAAAGGTGAAATTCATTATCTGATAATTTTTCTTCCTTTTATTGATAGAGAACTTGTGTCTACTTATTTGGTTAATATCATTTAGTCAGCCCTTGTGCAATGAGATTAGGGATTCGCCCCACATCAAAGACAACCAAGATTGATCAGCAATTCAGTACATGTCATGTTAGTGTTTGTACAATCACAAATGAGAACCCAGAATTCAATCCATGCGCATGCAAATTTTTAATTGTTTAGCACCGTGTTTTTTAATAATTGTGTAGTTCTGAAGGGGCCATATGGAGCTCGAACAACCATGCGCTTTACGGCTTTCACGAGCCTGGTCGTGCCCTCCCCTCTGCGTGCTTCAAGCCCCACATTCTGCATCACACGGCCATGTTCAGGGAAAACTAAAGGCCAGCAGGTAGTTCCGTTGCGCTTCTTGCCGTAGCGGCAGAGATGGAGGCAAGGACGAGGCACTAGGGAGCACACAAAACAACTCGTAAAGCTGCTAGAGATGATGGTTGTTGTTATAGTTCTGATTAGAAAAATATAATCTATTTTCATGTTATTGTAAACATTAAATGTCATGGTCATCATAAAATAAATTAGTTAAAATTTTTAAAAAAGGATTAAACATTTTTATCTTTTTTTGTAACATGTTTAATAATTTTTTTCTTCCATTGCAATGCACGGGCATATTTTCTAGTAGGTCTAAATTATGATTTATTCCAAATTAATTCAGGCCCAATTATGCAGTGGCTCATGCCCACGCAACATCAACAAGATAAAACAGGTACAACAAGTTTTTTTTTTTACGAAGGGAAGGGGGACTTATATTGCCTCGAGACTTTGATTTCCTCTCCGTGACCTTTGACGATGAAATCGATGGCCGGGAGTCGCTGTTCTCGTAGGGGGCTCCCAGAAGCACCCCTCCCCTCATAGATAAAGGCCACAAATTGTTCGCCTGCCGATAAATCAACGCCTGCAATGGCGATCTCGTCGTGGCAGTCACCAAAGTCATCGCAGGGCACATAATCCCGACCAAAAATCATCTGATTTCGCCAGAAATTTAATTGAACTCAAACCTAAGGTACTAGAAAACTGCGGGAAAAGGATGAATCCTCTCCCTTTCTTGTCTCCGGCAGGCGCACCGGAGAGGAAGAAGGAGAGGTGTCTGACGCAGGACATATCATGAAACAATCGACTGAACATACGAAACGAACTCATGACAGCATACGAAACAACACAAAAACACTACTGCAATAAGCAGGATCTAAAAAATGTAAAACAGAGAGAAGATGAACAGTTTATACCCTCCTTCTCCCATGGATGATCCCGAATCCGATCCTTGTCCAACTTCCGCCGTCATGTCGTAGGAGATGAAGGCGATCCCGTGAGGAAGATGAAGATGAAGACGAGCGGCGGTGCGTCCTCCCGTGAAGAAGAAGAAGACGATCGCCGGTGGTGATTCGGGCGTCAGCGTAGATGCTCCCCAAAAACCTAATTGCCGATCCCCGTGCAAGGTCTCAAACGGCAAGGGCTTCAGAGACACTTGCCCCTCTCGCTCTCGTGCGCGTGAAGTTACGAGATGGGAAAGACCTTCGTTGCGGCTAAAGTGTTCTACCGAAGAGACATGTGGGGTCTCCCCTTTTACCGTGCGGCGGCTCACGGGAGGGAGGAGGAGGCTAAGGGTCTCGGGCTAAGGGTCTCACGGATGGCCTTTCAAGTGACGAGCAACCGAAGAGTGAGTGCTAAAAATTAAACACGCCACGCCCGCCCGCCGCCTGCCTGCCTGCCGGCCTCGCCTCGTCACGCCCCACCCACGCCCACGCCCACGGCCCGGCCGAGCCTGCTGCTCGGCCGGCGGCCGGCGATTCTAAGGGGGCGGGCATGGCGCGTGTGTGGCACGCCTTGGTCCGTTCCTTGGCTTCTCAAATTAAGTAGAATAACTCCCACTATATAAGTCAAGTCAATGTCCTTTGGGATTCCAATCCGGTACAATTAATATGTCCACCATTACACACCATAGAGTTAATTGATTTATTAAATTTAAATGGGCCTAGCCCATAATAAATCCAACAATCCCCACACCAAACTCTAGGGTTTGTAATGATGAAGTTCCAGAATCACAATTCTTTGATATACCAGTGTTTTGATGGAGACTATTAAGTTGAACATCCACCTAGAGCAAGAGTTTCACTTTCGGTCATAGTTGAATAATGGACTATGCCTTAAATTGACAGTTTTCAATGCGATATGAGATTCACTTAAGTCCTTTTATCGATACTAGGTGCCAAAAGGCATCCCCGCTATTTGAAGCATATAAGTCACTTACGTGCCTTTCATGAGTGTTTAGGATTATCCAAGTCCCATAGGCGTGACCAACAGTCTAACTCATATATGTATATTCCTCAATAGATGTTACGTAGGACAACATCTCATCTTTACAAGACTCTTGGAATACATTAAGGTAAATACCATCCTGCCTTACAAATAGGAAAGATGTGTATCGGAGATGAGTTAAAGAAAGGGATCTTTCCTCTCAACCTACTACCGACTTGTTTCACCATTCTACTTCACGGGATCTCCGATCACATAGAACAGGTTACCACCAGCAGATTTCAAGTAGGTCTCATACCCATCTCTCTCGATGCACTCTCTATCACATTCGTGGTAGGCCCTTTGTAAACCGATATGCCGGATTGCTAAATGTATGGACATAATCCGATGCAATAACTCGAGTTTTCGGTTTTTCGATAGATTTTAATCTTCTCTTGACATGCCTAGTAGACTTCATGTTGTCCCTTGAACTGTTGACCTTAGTAATCCTTTGTTTGGTTATCACAGGTTCATGGATATAGCCGATATTGGTTTCTTAACAACGGCAAATCCATAAGGAGATCACGAAGCCACTCGGCCTCAGCCCTAGTAGTGTCTAATGCGGTGAGTTTTGCTTCCATTGTAGACTTCGTTAAGATAGTGCGCTTGCAAGACTTTTAGGAGTTAGCGCCACCTCAAGCAAGAACATATATACGCTTGTGGCATAAAGCTCATCTGCATCAGAGATCCAGTTAGCGTCAGAATAGCCTTCTAGCACTTTTGAGTATCCTAGTAATGGATACCATAGGACATTGTACCTTTTAAATAGTGCATCACTCTCTCAAGATCACGCCAATGATCATTGTCCGGATTTGAAACAAATCGACTCAATTTGCACACAGCATATGAGATATCAGGCCTCGTAGCACTCGCAAGGTACATGAGCGAGCCAATAATTTGAGAGTAAGTCAATTGATCCCTTGCTATTCTTTGATTTTTCCTTAATAGCACACTTGGGTCATAAAGGCGTAGGAGCAGGATCATAGTCACTAAACCTAAAGTGATTTAGAACCTTCTCCACATAGTGGGATTGTAACAAGGTTACCCCACCATTACCTTCTCTTATAAGCTTAATATTAAGAATAACATCACCTTCTCCCAAATCTTTCATCTTAAAATTATTTGACATGAATTTCTTTTACTTCCTCAACGACCTTGAGGTTTGATGCAAAGATAAATATGTCATCAACATAAAGGCATAGCGTTATAGTCTCACCCCCACCATGCCGATAATACACACATGTGTCGGTTATTCACAAAAAAGCCGTGTTTGTGAGAGTATTATCAGACTTTTTATGCCATTGCTTAGGTGCTTATTTTAGGCCATACAATGATTTAATCAACACCGCACACCTTGTTCTCTTGACCATCCATAATGAACCCTTCCCGGCTGATCCATATAGATCTTCTCATCCAACTCTCCGTTTAGGAAAATTTGTCTTGATATCCATCGATGAATAATAAGACCATATGAGGCGACCACGGCTATAAGTGTGCAAATTGTAGTCAATCGAGCCACCGGTGAATAGGTATCAAAGAAATCTTCCCTCTTTTGGGTGTATCCTTTGGCCACAAGCCTTGCCTTGTACCTCTCAATAGTACTATCGGGCCTAAGCTTTTTTCTTGAGTATCCATTTGCAACCTATAGGTTGACAACCATAAGGCCGATCAACGACCTCTCATGTTTGTTTGACATAATAGAATCCATCTCACTCCCTACTACTTCCTTCCATAAGTCGGCATCGGGAGAGGAATATGCCTCACTAGTGGTGGGTGGGTGTGTCTTCCACAAGGTACACTATAAAGTCATCAACAAAGGATTTTGCAACCCTCTGTCTCTTACTCTTTTTTGAGTGACTATAATGTCATCCTCCTCGGGGATGTGCACATGGTGTGGAGATTACTCCAGGGTATCCTCGGAGAAACGGGCTGGGGCGGCCAGGCTAGGTGAGGTCCGACCCATGAAGATGACACCGGCGGCGCATGCAGCCCAGAGTGCGCCGCAAGGATCGAAGAAGATAGATTGATCCACCGGATCGGTAGAGATGTTGTTACCTTCTAAATCATGATCTGCCGATCGGTAGATTGATGCGATTGGTAGATTGGATCGATTGATCCAGTAACCTTGCCCCCCGGCTATATAAGGCGGGGACTCCCCTCCAAAGCAGATCAACCCTCTCGGCATACGCCATAATCAACCACGAACATAGGACTAGGGTTTTATGTCATCGGCGGCCTAAACTGTCTAAAACCCCGTCGCGTGTTACCTTCTTGCTCTTGATCTCGCGCACCTCACCACCCTCAATCTCATCTACTACCTCGGGTATCCCCCCTTGGTAGGCTGCCCGACTAGATAT